>CANXYC010100919.1:0-132399 GCA_948193065.1 Aleurites moluccanus | reverse complement strand
ATAAATTTCTTATTTATTTTAAAATTTTTTTCTCTCTACAATATTATAATATATATATATATATATATATATATATATATATATTTATATATATATATATATATATATATATATATATTCTTAATTTTTTATTTAATAATTAAATTTAAATATTTAAAAATATATGTGAAATATTTTAATTTTAAATTAATATAAATTATTTTTTATTTAATTAAATAATTAATTTTTAAAAATAATTTATTTTCTTATTTTTTGTATATTTGATTAAATAAAATTATTTTTTGCATATTTAACAAAATAAAATAATTTTATTTTAAAGTACATAAAATATTTTTTAATTAAATATACAAAAAATAAGAAAATAAAATAATTAATTAATTAAAAGTAATTATTTTAATTAAATAAAAATAATATTTTTTTATTTTGATTTTAAATTAAAATATATATAAAATAAATAAATAAAAATTTAATATATGAATAATATATATAAAATTATTCATATATATTTTTTAATATTCTAATTTTAATTAAATAAAAAAATAAGAAAAATATATATATAAAAAAAGATACGATATTTAAGGATGAAAATATTTAAAAAAAGAAGCACATTTAATTTTTTTATTTTAATTTCATTGATAAACTTGATCATTTATTTATTTTTTTTCTATTTTTTTATTAAATTTTAATAAAATGAATAAAAGTGTCTCATATATATATATAAGAAAAATATATATTTTAATTATTTTAATTTTAGTTAAATAAAAAAAATTTAATTAAATATATAAAAAAAATTTTCAAATACATAAAATTAGAAAATAAATTAAATAATTAAAAAATAATTTTATTTATTTTAATTTTAAAAAAATAAATAATTAAATAAAAATTAATTATTTTAATTTAATAAAAAATAATTTTAAATTAAAAATAATATTTATTTTAATTTTAATTAAATAAAATAATTAATTTTTATTTAGCTATTAATTTATTTTATTTTTATATATTTAATTTTAAAAAATATTTTTTTATAAATAAATAAAATTTTATGGATTAATTTATAATTTTACTAATTACTTTTTGATTTGTAAAGCCTATAGAGAGGGAAGTGAGTTAAAAAAAAGTCAAATTATATTTTGAACAATATTAAAAGTAAATATAATTTTAAAATTAAATATAAAATTCAAAATTACTTATTATAAAAAAAAAATGACTTCAGAAAGTGACGCCAGTTTCTTCTAAAACTTCCTTCTTCCTTCTAAATCTTCAAAATTTGATCTCTTTTTATTTAAAATCTTCACAAATTATTGCTTTTTCCATCAAAAAATTTAAACTTCCACAGCATTCATGAGGTACCCAGGTCACAGGGAGGCCTATTTCATCAAAACTTGGTGAAATCAATCAAGATTTGGGACTTGGGTATGGCAGCAACGTACTTTTGAAATTTACTCGAATTTCTCGAGTAAAAGCCCCAGCTGTAAACCCAAATTAATCATGAACACAACATAAAAAAACCCAAGTTTCATTTTTTTTTTCTTCCATCACCAAAACAGAAATAATAACTCCATTCTCATTTACAAATAAATGAAATTCGTTCTCTGCATATTACAATTGATCCCTAAAAAAACCCAAAAGAGAGAGAAAGAAAGAGACACAATTCTCCTTTTTTGACAAAATTATTGAAATTAACCATGAATGACAAAATTATATGCATCACCTTCCTCCATTTTTGGTTCACGCCCACAGTATTGGCTAGAAGATTTTATGATGCAGATTTCGCAAAGGCCTAGCAGAAAACGGCCAGTTGTCCAGTTGAAGCTCTTCATTTTTACCTATTTTAAAAAAATACCCATTCGCATGAATAGCTGCCTTCAATTCAATTGCTCTTAACGATTTCACTACGCAAATCCGTACCCATTTGCATGTAATCTGTACCTAAATCCGCCGCTTTCTCTCTGCCTTCAATTCCATTCATATCCCTTTCAACTTCTCTACCCAAAAATCCCCTTTCACAAGTCACAACAACTCTCAACTCTACAAATACCCAGTAATAAGAATTAACAACAAGATGGAAAAGGCAATTGAGACACGAGAAATAAGACACAATAAACCGGATCCTTTAGATTTCCCTTCCGGTGAGAGATATCGTCGTCGGCTAAGGTACGAATGTAGTCAAAACCATAAACACTTTCTTTTGTTGCCTTGTGCTTGCATGGAAGGTTAAGCCACCACAACCATGACTTATGACTTCTGCTTGCAAATGGCATTAACTCAAAAAATTATAAATCAATCGCACTAAATTTTTAAAAAATTTAATATTTTTTAAATTTAGCCCCATGGAAAAAAAAAAAAAAAGTTGTCTTTAACCCTTTTTATGCAAAGAGACTATTTACATAATTCAGATAAGTGATACCTAATTCAGTTTTCAATCATATAAATTAGTCATTTTCATTTTTAATGGATTTTGTATAAAGTAACAATTTTCATTTATTTTTCCAATTTAAATGAGTGTTTGTTAAATTTTTTTTAATAAAATTGTTAGTTTTTTTGTTCTCAACAGTTGTATTATAATATTTAGTTATTGATAATTATTAGCTGTTAAATAGCTATTAGATTGTTGTTTGTAAAAATTTTAAATTATAATTTTTTTTTATTTTTTTAATTAAAAAAATTAAATTATTTTTTAAAAATAATATTTAAATAAAAAATAAATATTAATATTTATCATTAATGGGTATTTTTTCAACATAATAACAGTTAACAACTAATAAAAACACCTATAATAATCAATCATTAGATAATAGTCACCGATTATCAACTAATAACTATCAATTACAGCTAATATTAGCTATGAACATTTAAATCAAATGAACTAAATCTATAAATTTTTCCCCAGTGATTTTGACAGCAACTTGGATCATTAGCAATGTATTGCTGATCTATAATTTATAATTCATGTAAAAAAAAAACTTGCTCTGAATTGGACTCACCGACACAGAAAATACAACTGGAAATTTCCTCTCTATATCTACACAACAATTTTTTATTTTTTTTTTAACCCACGGACAAATAAACTTTTTCTAAAGTGCTCGGGCCACCACTTGACCCCGTAAAAGAGGTGGTAGAACTCAACTTACCTTAGAAAATCAGCTTGCAAAGGGAGAATGCCCATCCACTCATAGGCCCCAAAATATCCCTCTTAACTGTCTGATATGAGATTTTTCCCGCATCACAAAAGCTTACCACTCACATGTTGTACCTACCACTGCCAATTCATTGAAAACAAAGAAGCAAAAAAAAAGTGAAAAAGATCTCTTAACTAATTGCTTGCAAAATTTGCAAGACATTATGATTCACTCAATACAATTTCTCCACCAAATCTTCTTATTTTCAATTGTAGTGGGGTATCCATATCATCCCAGTAACAATGAAATTACAACAAACCATCAACGTTTTTTGTTCTGTACGAAGGCTATCTCCAACCCATAATACAAAAATATAATTAATTTTTAATTATTTTACAGTTTATATCATATTAAATAGTAATTTTATCTCCAATCATAACTCTATTTTTAATATAATTTTTTACACTAAAAAAGAATATTCTTTTTATATTATATTTTATTTATTTTATATAATTTATTATAATTTTCCATTATTTTATAATATTTCATTAATTATCCATAAATAAATATATTTTATATATTTATTAAAAAAATCAAATTATTAATTTAGTAAAGTGATAATATAACAAATTAAATTATAATAATTTATTAATTAAATTACTCATTTACTATTAATATATTATTTAGAATAAAATTACATAAACAAAAATTATTTAAATTATGTTATTAATTTTTTTATATTTTAATCCACATTATATTATTATATTTATATGTATTTTGAATGTTTATGGTAATTTTAATTAATATTATCATTGTTGAGATTTTATATTAATATTTGTATTTAATACATAAACTAATCGATATTTAATTTTGACAATTCGAAACCTAATTAAATTAATCGAGACTAAATTCAATCAATTCGAAATTTAATGATAATCAACCGAGATCTATAATTAAATTAAATATATAATATAATAATTAATATAAATTAATTTGTATTATTTCAAATTCTTATATTATATATCAAAATTAATTAGTTTTATTAAAATAGAATTTTTTTTACAAAAATTTTAGGTAATATTAATTTTATTAATTGTATTTAATTTAAATATTTACATAAAAATTAATATATATATGTATATATAATTTTTCTTTTAAAAATTACAATATAATGAGATTTTTTTATAAATTAAAATTTTTAAAATTAATTGTTTGTATAAATTAAAAATTAATAATGAAAGTCAAAAAAAATTATCAACTTATTTATAAAATTTTAATTTTAATTATAAATTTTTTATACATAAAAATTAAATAAAAAAAAAATAACATTGATGAATTATAAAACATCAAATTTAATATTTTATTGTTCATCATAGCTATCAACGCTATTTTACAGTTCAAAATGGTATTACATTGGAGGTCAATTAAAACTATAAAATGATAATGTTTAACAGTATTTTGCAGTTGGGTTGGAGATGGTCCAACCAAAAAGAATGAACAATTAAACATTTCAAATAAAAGAAGAAAAAGCTATGAACTTTAGATCTAAATTAAGCTGCAAAACTTTAGATCTCCATTATTAATTTAGAGTTTTACTTGTACAATCTTACACTAGAATTATATTATTTTGCCCAAAAAAAAAATTATATACAAAGAGGAAGAGAGTTACAAGCTATCATCAATCAACATCAATCTTCAATTTTTTGTGAAGAATTAATCATCTCCATCTCCTCTTCTCTCTCCTTTCTTTACCATCCAACAAAACCCAGAAAACTGAAACCAAAAACAGTCCAGATGCATCATAAACATATAATTGTTACAAGAACCAATAATCAATTATCCATCAGATCAAGAATTAACCTTCAAAACCCAGAAAAAATAAAGATCAAATACCAAAAATAAGTAAAATTTTGAAACTTTTGATCGCCAAAAAACAGAACAGAAAAATTAAATTTTGGTTTTAGAGCTAAAAAGAAAAATACCTGAGAGAACGAACAGCGACATGTTGGGAGAAAACATGGAATAAGAAATTAGCTCCGTGGAGGAACATCACAACTCCCGTACAACCTAACACAAATAGCTCCACCAACATATCCCGTCTTTGAAAAATACCACGGACACTGACCCAGAGATTGTATATTAGAACTCGCAATAAAAAATAAAAATAAAAAGTTCTTTCAATCCTATCGTAGTTTATTGCTATTGGGGTCTTTAAATTTAAGTTTGTGCGACAATAATGGGATCGGATTGGCCAATGATTTGGACTCAAGTTGAATCCAGAGATTTCAGACTGTTAGATGAAATTTTCCTTGTAGAGGGGTGGATAGAGACTGATAATCGCCAACCAACTGGAAGAGGAACCAGTAGAAGTGGAATTTAAGGTCGAGCTATTATGTTTTTTTTTTTTTCAATTGTTGGTGAGTACCAATGATGCCTTGACCCAATCGGTAAGATTGAAGCCACATGTTCAAACTCCATTCATGTCGATGTCATGGAATTATTTGATCATTTATTAATGATTTATACTTTGTTTTATAAAGGTATTTGGGTATTTTCTGTATAATAATTGTTATGACTGGTGTCTTATGAGCTTTTATCTTGTTTTATCTGTTTTTTTAATGTTTATCTTCAACACCACAAAGGTTTTGAGTACTGACAGCCACCGACTAGGTACTGAACTAAATAAACAATTCGTAGCTACTGGTACAGGTGCTCAACGAGTCGAAGTTTGGACGATGCAATAGTCATTTTGAATTGTAAGAAACGTTAGATAACGAGTTGACTCTCGGGGTCAAATAAAATTATTAATTTTATAAATTAAAATTCACGGTCGTCTTGGTGCCTCAGTTGGTCGATTAATGGAATTGATCAACCAGTTTGTTTAGTGAAAAATCAAATGAGTTGATAATGTTATTCCAATATTCCCATTTAATGGTTAATTAATAAGTAATAACCCTTTTAAAAGTTTTCTTAAGTGTACCGTAGAGAAACAAGTGTAGGCATGGTTGCAAACTCAACAAAACAAATTAACACGTATATAAAATCATTTTCAAGTAAAAACGATGTTAACTCATAAATTAATGCGGTAAAATCAATAAAACTCATGACTTTCAACAATGATTTTACGAGTTTACATAAAATTCAGCTTTTATTTTAAAAATTAATTATGAATCTGCATTTTGCATGCGTTTTAGTTATCTTTTCTTATTTAACTCGTATATATTTTTTAAAATATTTTATGATACACTAGCTTTTTTTACAGATCACATACGTACTTACTATTACTGTTAGGTCTTCATGTGCATAATCACTTGCTCGAGTAATCTAAAACTGTCTCAAGTTATCTACAACTCGAAATCTTTTTGAAAGGTCTGGCTTCTCAAGTCATCTCGGAATTTCATACCTCTAAAGATGCGTTGTCATCAGATTCCTTGCATAATTGAAGAGAAAAAACAACAGTTTCCTCCATGCATTTTCCTTTTAGGTGAACTCAACAAGGAATTAAAGATTATAGATTAGAGAATCCAGCCGTATACATTAACATGCATTTTAATATGTTTCATTAAGACCAAATTTTCATATGCCGTAAAAAATTATCAGAATTGAGCATTGCAAATTCTTCTCCCTCCACACTTTCCGCCTGTGCAGGAACTAAAAGATGAGCATAATGCACTAAAGGAAGATGATGCTGTGCTGCAAATTGGCATTCGACAGGTTCATAAACATGACAAACTATTCATAAATTTAAACTAGAAGATCATTGTTTCTGCAGAAGGTAGTACATTTGTCAAGAGGGAACTAAAAAAGATGAGATATTATCGATCATCCAGAAGTCATACCATGGGGCTGCTTCAATATTTCAAATTAGGCATGCCTGGGGATGGTTGAGCAATGTAAACAATTAGAATCCCACCCAAAAGTTACCTCTTTATCAAAGACTTAAAATCTCATCCATTATTTTTCTCAGTGAACTTGCTGCTTTTGTTAGTCGCTTAACAGAGTCGAGAGAAGCAGATCCTGCATAAAACCTGCTCTTCCGGCAGCTTGCCTCATCCTTTTCTCCCTTTCTTCAGAACTCAAAGAAGGATCCAAACTGAGAAAAAGACACACACACACAGATAGAAAGATCAAAATTTAAATCCAAAATAAATCTTCTTTAGTGATTGGCCATATATTAGCATGACGCTGCTCAACCAGTCAAACTTCAAGTTAATCGCAAAGGTATTTTTTGCTGGTGAAATTCTAGTTTTTAATCAAAGCCTTAAGCAATGAGAAATGAATATAGTACCCAGAAAAGATAGCGAGATAATTATCTTTCATATCCTGGGTGAGTTCCTCAATTATAAAACAATCACAAAAGAGTAATCTTATTTTTCTTCCCACTTCCCAAAATAAAAAGAAAAAAGAAAAGGGCGATAGAGTATCATCTTTTTATGCAAAAAAAAAAAAGGAAAATAAAGTGATAATTGAAAATTCAATCAATATCTCACAGTTAAAGTGTTAATGTTTATATATGCAAGGTTCAAGGTGATTGAAATTACAGGCAAAACATTTACTAGACAAACCCATCCAGACATTTTTTTCCCTCTTTCTAGGTGAAAGAAGGATAAAGAAAATGAAAACTAAGCCCTAACAAAACACGTCAAAGAAACTCCATATACATCTCAAAAACAAAAGCTCCCATTAATGGATTACTAGAGCTGCATGTTATTGGCAAATTCCTTTTACATACATCTTTTGTCTAACAAATGAAAGGGTAAACTATGGCACAGAATGAGTTTTCAATTAGCATCATCTGTTAAAGAATTAAATGGAAATAAGTACCTTGATCTCCACATATATGCTGGTGCTAAATTTTTTGCAGTTGTATCTTCAACACTTGTTACCACAGATTTTGAAATTTCTTCAGCTTCAGATGCAGGGAAATTCAAAATAAGTGATGAAAGGAATGGATCAGTAGCTGCATTAGACACATTAGCATTGTTTGACCTATATCCACCACCCCCTAACAGCACTTGCAAATGAGCCTCACGGAGATCACGACTGAGAAGAGACAACGCCTGACTGTTGGGAATTGCAACTCTACGTAATCTGCGACGTCTTTGAAAGTAACATCCAGTTAAAGCAAACTTGGAAAATAATTTGATGTTAGTACTTGGAGCGTACAAGAAAGATCAAGCATAAATACTAATCCTATAACAAGAAATTTTTGACTAATGGAAGTTTCCATTTTAAGGATATCTTTAACAAATGTCCATGTTGCAGTGTGATATGACTTAGCATGTCCCGGGAAACTTTTACAGAGCAAATAGGACATACCTGCAATGGCACAATGGATGCATCATGAAATTCTTGTAAGAGAAGTACAAATTACAATCAAAATCTTGTGATGCAAATCATACTCCATCAATGCATAGATTAAAAATAACAATCAAGATACCCAGCGGTGATTCTTATTATTTAATTTTCTCCTTACCTTCTATTTCCTAGTATAATCTTGGACTAAAAACATACACAAAAGATATAAAAATGCTTCGAGGGATAGAATGAAGGACAAAGTAAACAACTAGATTATGTTATTCAATCAGACCGTTGAAACGAAGAAGGGCTAAGTGGTGAGACTACATCAATTACATATGTGCTATTCAAAAAATAGATACAAAATCTGCCGAAATTTTCCATCTCTATAGTTAATCTTAGAAACATATATGATCATATATCCGTAAACATCCATATACATTTTAGCACACAATAATCCATCCTCCTTTAGTTTGTCGCTGAGAACACCTTGTCACTCTCTTTGTATACATAGTGAACCCTTACCACCTCATTATGAAATTAAGTTTATCCTCTTCATGTTTTCATCTTAAGGTTCTCAAAAAAACATTAGGTCAAAACTTTCTCAAACATCAAGAATTTTATCCTTTTTCTTTAGACAATGAAAATATAACCCATAAATTATATTGTTAAATAGGATGTCATCAATCAGAAACTGAAGAAATATAAGACGTTGACCATGAAGTGGACTGAAAAAGAAGGCTAAATGGGCTACAACATTATTAGATGCATACTAGAATAGAAGAAATTGCAGGCCGGGCAGTGTGAGAGAGAGAGCAGTAACAAATAAAGCATACTCTTAAAGAGATGTATGCTGAGGAATTGTTCAAGTCTAACACCAAAGGTGTAGAAATTGAATTCAATTGATCTTCATAAAATATAGATTTAATTTTCAGTTTTCCTCCCTCCGTTTCTCTTTGCCTATACCTTTTCACTTAAAAATACCTGCCAAAGATAAAGTGGACATGCCAAGAGACTGAATAGGATTTCTATAAAGAAGATTAGCAGAAGAAGATTTCCAAAATTTTTTAGCTTCAGTTTTATTGGTCTGTCGCCTATTCATATTTACATCAAATTGAAGAGATCATGTTTCTTACTCAGATAAGTAAGCATCATGCATATATATATCCTCATATAAAATCTCAAAGAATTGAAACAACAAGCCCACATGCTCCCAAATATTGTCAAGCACCAAATCTTTGATAGCCATTCAGAAAAGCAAATATTGCACACACTACTTACAGCAACCAAAAGCTCTGGCAGTTGTTCTAATAACTGCATGCATCAACCAGCTCTTAGTCTCCTCCGTGTATTTTGGAACCTCAGTCATATCTTCTTCTAAACCATTGCCATTCACACGCAAAACTAACTAAAACCGTGATGCCAATTATTTAAGTACTGCTACTTAACTCAAAGACCTCCTAAACGAGAATGTAACTGATCCAGCATTTTCGTTTTCTTTCATATGTTATAGTTACTAGGTCGGTCTAATCAAGGAGGGGCTAGCTTCATCATAGCCATTTGAGGACTTCTCCAATCATTCATCTCAAACATGACACATGCTCCCTTCTACTATACGACCATTGACCAAGCCCCTCTAAATATGAAATTGCAGACAGCATAATTGGAAGATCAAGTAGAAATACCGAAATGAGTGATAACCCAGGAAAAAGTCAATGAATGATCTTTTCAAACAAAAACATGCAGAGAAACAAACAAATTCCAACAAACCAGAGATGCACAAAACTTGAAAATAAGAGACCAGACAGACTAATCCTACACCTTCCCCTAATTGCAAAAAAAACCTGTGCAGGATTTCCCCTATGACAAACCAAGCACCAGCACAGATGTCTCTCAACATAGCATACCCAACAAAATAGCATCTATTCCCACCATTCTGCCCTGCCTTAAATGGAAAAGCATCAAAACCATGCATATAGAAAGATAAAAGATATAAACAAAAATTTTGTCCCCTCAACCCATTTTCTAAGAAGAGAAAAAAAAAAGCATCAGATTTTAAGCCACGAAATCAACCAAAATGATTAAAACATAAAAGGATAGGAAGGGGTTAGTGATCCTACGACTCAGAAAGGCAAACAGTAAGTTACCAGAATAAGTAAGTCAAGCCAAAGTATAAAGTTTCCCAACACTAAACTAAAAACCACAACGAAGATCATAGTTTTATGCAACAAGAACACAATCAGAAAACCAAGCAAATAGTCAAAAACTCGGAAAATATCAATTCAACTCAAAAAAGAAAAAAGGAAACACAGAAATATTCAACTTACGGTGACTTTAGACTCGCAAGAATGCTCATCTTCGAGATGGGAACACAGAGAAGCGATGTCGAAATCCTCATAACAATAGGGACATGGGAAATCGGGTCGGACCTCGTCTTCTACATCGAAATCATCGATGCTCAACCGATCTAAATCACGAAACCAAAAAATAAACAAATAAAATCACATTTAGGGATCGATCAAAAGAACCCAGAAAAAGAAACAAAAATCAAAAGAAAAGCAGAGAAAAATATAACACCTACCTAAGTGGGAGCTCTGATGATGGTGTTGCAAGGTAAACTGCCGTTTGGCGGCGGCGAGGCGAGAAGTCCAGAAATCGGAATCCATTTTTTTTACGTTGAATCTTATTATTGTAAAAAAAAAAAACAACTAATCTTTTATTCAACCTAAAATAAAATTTAACAATCTAAGATGGAAATATAGGGAAAAAGAAAAGATTTTTAATTTCTCTGGTATATATAATTTCTGGGTATGTTTGAGTTTGACTTATTTGTGCAAAAAGTAAAAAAAAAAAAAATCAAATCAATTGATTTCACTTAATGAAATAAAATGAAGAAGAGATAAGAAAAATATTTAGAAATGTAAATGTAAATGTAAATTGAATTTGACTTGTTCTTGATCTTGAGAATGGTTTGGTTTGGTTATGTTTTGTCGGGTTGATGTGAGGAAGGTTCTCAATCAATATATTGGCGATTGAATTAAAGAGAGAGAGATGTGGCCATGACAGGACATGACGTAAACAAAATGAGAGCAAATGTCGGATTCTCTCTGCAATTATCGCACGTTCCTGTTCCTGTTTCTGTTCTTTATTGTTTAGGATATTAATTTTTGTGGTCTTAAAACTACAGACTCTGCATTATCCTCGGCTTTCTAAGTTTTATGAGGTGCCAATTGCTGTTTCAGTCTTTTAATTATTAAAATTAAATTGATAGATTTATCAAATTAAAAAGAAAAAAATAAATTGTTGGATTTGCTTATTAATGTGTGAACCAACTTAAGAATAGCTTATTGATTTTTCTTGTAGGACTCATTTATATGTTTTGAGTATTAATTTAGGATAATCTTATTTATTATGCATAACAAATTTTATCCTACTTTGTTAAATATTTCTTAAATAAAAGAGTTTTATATCAGCGGATGTTAATCAAAGTTTTTAATGTGATTGTTTGCTTTTTAATTTTTAATTAACTTTGTTTAAAAATTTCAATTCAAATTTTTTAAAATAATTTTTATTTATTTATAAAAAATTAAATTATTCTATTAATATTCATTAAGCATGTTAATATCAACCGTAAATACTTATTACTATTAATTATCAGCTTAATAATTAATATCAACAGTTAATAATAATTTTATTAAATATTTATAATAATTAATTATTAATTATTAGCTAATAATTATTACAAATAATTAAATAAAAAAAATCTTAGTATAATATAAGCCAACCTAATTGCCCTTGATATTTGAATCAATTAGTTATATTTGATTTATATATTAAAAACTATATGACATATTACTTTTATAATTAGAGATATATCAAAAAAAAATATACTCTCAAAATATTGATGATTCGTTTGAATGATAAAAATTTAAATTTTAAATTTATATCAAATTTTTTATTTAAATCATTAAAATTAAGTGGATTATATTTAATTCAAATATCTAATGAAATTCAACCCTTCAAAATTTTAATATTTTAAATATTTTTTTAATCTTATTATTTTAAATATACTATCTTTATTTTTAATTTAAAATCTCTATTTTTTTTAATTTAAAATCTAAAATTTTAAATTTATTACACTCTTCAAATAAAAAATTTATAAATTTATAAATTTTAAATTATAGATTTAAAATATAATATTTGAAATCAAAAATTTAAATTTAAATTTATGCATTTAAATATAATATAAAGATACTTGATTTTTATTAAATAAGTATAGTTTTGAATGTTGATATACTGTAATGTCATTGAGTAACGTCATCAAGTAAAGTTTTCACACATCCTGATTTATTTATGAATTAAAGGTCAAGCTTTTATTTTTTCTAAATTATTTATACATGTGATTTATTGAGAATTTAGTACATATTTCATCACATGGTCAACACATGTATAATGTGGGTCGGGATAAAAGTAAATATAATAAAATATTTATAAATTAATACTTAATAAATTAATAATTTATATAATATAATAATTTTTATTATTTTAATTTAAATTAATAAATTAAATTAATACTTAATTAATTAATATCTTTTTAAATTAATAAAATTTACGAGTCTTAATCATATTAGTTTACTATATTTATTTAATGTAAAATGTGAGATGAGTGGGTTAATTTATATTTTGATCCGAAATGTTGTCCCTCTACTTATATCAAAATAAATATTTAAAAGTAATTTTGACATGAAGTTAATAATATATATTATAATTTATAAACTCTAAAGTAAAATAAATATAATTCCAGTCCTTTATTTTATTTTTTTATATAAAAAAAAGTATTTTATCCATAAAAAATATATATATATGGAAAAAAATAATTAAAAAAAATTATAATTAAAATGAATATAAAATGACTTTTTTTCCTAAACTATATTGATCAAATTATCAGAATAATAATATTTAATCTAATAAATGTAATTGGCGTATTAGCGAAAAGCATGTTCCATTCGAAATTGACACTAAATCATTTTATGAGTTTGATTTATTGAAAATCAGACGAAAAATCATTTTTATATATGAGATATAAATAAACTTCTGTAAAAAATAACAATCAAACTTTCACAAATATAAAATATATAAATAAAATAAATATAAATATAAATAAATAAATTTAAATCTAACATTAAAATTTTATTTAAAATAATAACGAACAAATCAAAACAAAACAAATACGACACTATTTTC
Organism: Aleurites moluccanus; assembly: GCA_948193065.1. NCBI lineage: Eukaryota > Viridiplantae > Streptophyta > Magnoliopsida > Malpighiales > Euphorbiaceae > Aleurites > Aleurites moluccanus. Next base: position 118,738 of record CANXYC010100919.1, on the reverse strand, counting down.
AAATAATTGATATCAAACACGAAGAGGGATGAGGCAAGGTTGAGGAAGGGATAACGATGAATTTAATAAAAATAAAAATAATAATAAAAAGGAGTGAGACAAGAGGCAGTTAAAAAAAGAAGAAGAAAGAAATAGAGGCAAGGGAAGAAAAGTGGCCACTATGACAAAATGCTACATTGTTAAAGTTATGGGTGTGTTATTAAGCTATTAATAAGTTTAAAAAGAGAGAGTTTTAGTAATTTTTCCTTCTCTTCTATTTTTAAATACAGTAGTTGGTAAATAAAAGTAAATATTTAAATTTTTATTAATTTAGCATAAATAATTATCTCAAAGATAATTTTGGTAAGAATAATTAAAAGAAAATTTATTTTTTATATGTAATTTATAATATTATTTTGATATATTTAATTTTTATAAAAATATTTTAATTCAGTTAATGATTTAACATAAAAATGAAAAAACACACCTAAAAATAAATTAATAATAAATAATATATAAAGTCTCAATAATAAACTTAAATTAAAATCACTTGTAAAAACAAGAATTATCGTAATACGCCATCAAATAATAATAAAATGATAGAAGTACGATAAGTATGGGGTTGAGAGTTTGTGTGTCAAAAATATAAAAATTTATGTTGTGTTAGTTTTTTAAAATTCAAAATAATTTTGTAAAAATTTTTAAAAATCATAATATGATAATATTTATTATAATAAATTTAATGATATATTTTTTATATGAAATAAAAATTAAATTAATATAAAAATATATATGAAAAGTGTGTTAAATATAAACTGTTAAATCTAAATGTTTATATTTAATACACTTATATTATTTTTTTTAATTCATTTAATTTTTATTTCATATAAAAAATATGTCATTCAATTATTTATAATAAATATTATTAAATTATAAATTTTATAAAATTTTATAAAATTTTTTAAACAATAACAAACCAATATAAATACAGTAACCCCTCGACCCGATAGATACGTTGTTATTAGCTTCATCGGATTGGTGATTAGCTGTATTTGGAACCAAATGGTAGACAACTTGGCGTTGGTGACATCAATATACTTGATTTACTATAATAAAAAGGGTTGATAACAAAAGAAAAAAAAAATGTTGAATTTCACGAAAATTATAAATTTTATAAAATATTTTAATTTTGATAAATTTTATATTTGATCGAATTTCGATTGAAATTTCGTTCATTGAAACTAACGTGGTAATTTTTGTTAATATTTTTGCCACATCAGCATTTAATATGAAATTTTTTTTTATATTTTTTAATTCATTAATATTAATATTATTATTAATTATATATTATATATTTTATTAATAATAATATTGATAAAATAATATTTAATATTAATAAATAATAAAATAATATATTGTAATATATAATAATTAATATATTAATATTAAAAATACATTTCTATTAATATATATTAATTAATATAAATATATTTATACTTTCTATATTTTTTTTTTATTTTTTATAGATTGATTTATTGTAGATATTTATTTATATATATTTTTATTCTATATAAAATAAGAAAATACATTTTTTATAAAAGTTCATAATTTTTTTTTTTTTGGTAATTAACCCATTTAAAAATAGGGGAGAGTAAGAAATTCTCAAAAACTCAATTAATCGAATTAAAATTTTGAAATATCAAATCGAATCGAATTTTTAATTGAATCAAATTGAATTGATATATTTTTTATTCAATTTTTTTGATTTTTCAACAAAATAAAAGAATAATAATAATAATAATAATTATATATATATTAGGTCAATTTGATTATTTCAAGTATTTTTTAAAGAAAACCAAATCAAATTAAATAGACTAAAATTTATAAAAAAATAAATTTAATCGAACTGAACCAAATTGATTAAATTAAATTCGATTCGATTATTAGTTGGTTCAATTTTTGCTCATCCCTATTTAAAAGTTCAGAAATTTTTTGTCACATCAATAATATTAATAAAAATTATTACATCATAGCTGATGTGATAAAAAATATTAATAAAAAATATTACTTCAATTTCGACAAAAACTAAAATTTAATTAATTATAAAATTTGTTAAAATTAAAAATTTTGTAATCTAATTTGCAAAAATTGAAATATTACGTAAAATTTATAATTTTTTTAAAGTTGGTGATTTTTTTTAATTAACTCTAATAAAAAATATATTACTTTATTATGAATAATACAATACTTATTTTAATGATAAGAAATAAACAACACTTTTAAATCTCAAAAATTAAAGATTTAAGCCTTAATTATTATTGATATTTACATCGTATTATTTCATTTGTATAAGTACTTCAAATTTTAATTTCAATATAAATATAATGAAATTTCTTGTAAATATGAATTGTTATCAATGATGTTTAAATGATCTACCCACAATTCATTTCAATGAGATTTGAATTATATCATTGATGACTAAAATATTTTCATTACTTTTATTTTATAATCATATTATTCGGTTTCCATGTTATCTTATATTTTTATCTATTTTTTAACATGCTATATTATTTAAAAAAAAAATATTAACTATTAAAATATTTTTTTAAAAATATAATATGAAATAATAGATAAAATACATAATAAAATAGAAAAATTCAAATTAATTATGAAGATTAAATGCCTAAATCACATGTTTATTAATTAAACTCATATTAAATATTAATATATTATGTTAAATCGTAATCATCTCTTAATTCGGAACGAGACCCTCCATCATACTAGAAAATTAGAAAAAAGAATTTTGCAATTGCTATTTTTGTTCAATTACAAATAAAATAAATTAAAGAATCAAATCTTCTTTCATCTTTGACTAAACAAACTCTCTATTCTCAGTTCCATGTAGTATGTACGGCGAGCGAGGCAAACCATAGCGGGCCAGTTTGTTAAATAGTAGGATACAAACGTCATGTCGTCTCCTACCTAAAACGGAGAGCAAAAAGCTTAATACGGCATTAAGACGAGCAAATGCAATACGGAGCCATTAGCAAACAAATTCTGGCAGTTCACAATTGAAAATCCACCATCGCTGTCTTTAGGGTTTTCTCCAAAACACAAACAAAAATCAATTAAAACCAGAAACAAGAACGTAACTTTCAAAACCCAAATCAAAATCAAAATCAATGGCAACAACAACCACAACAAGTCAGCAGCAGGGAAACACAAACACTAACAAGATAGAGAAGAGAAAGCCGGTTTTTATTAAAGTGGATCAGCTTAAGCCTGGAACCAATGGCCATACCCTGATCGCCAAGGTCTTGACTTCTAACACTGTTTTGCAAAAGGCCCGAGCCACCGCCGCCTCTAACCGTCTCCGCAATACCCGCATCGCCGAGTGTCTCATCGGTGATGAGACTGGCACCATCCTCTTCTCTGCCCGTAACGATCAAGGTCTAATTCTAGTCTCTTACTGTTATCTCAATAAATATTTTCCTTTTTTTAGATTTTTTTTAAGTTTTTTTTATATTTATAGATGGGTGTACATTGTAAATGTATTTTGAAAAGGTTGGGCTCTTGTGATGGGTTGTACGTTGCTGTTTGTTTTGTATGCGACTGGTTGGGTGTTTTCATTTGGCTGGGGTTAATGCTTTAACGTGCTCATGCTTTAGTTTTATGTTGTATATGGCTTAAGTTTTGGTGGGTCGTGTCTATTTTATCCTTTGATGCTAAATTTGGCTCTGTTTGAGCTAGATTTGCGTTCTTTATAGTGTTGGTTTCCATATAAATGTTCAATTTAGTACCCAATTCAGCTTGGTGTTTGGATACTATGGTACTAAATTTGAATGTTGGGAGTACGTGAACAGTGAAGGAATGGTTAGATTGACATTTTTTTTTTTCAATTTTGCGTCTTCATCTTCATCTGGCCATGTTTCCTTTCATTGCTTATAGCGTTTTAGGTGAGACAGAGAAAGGAAGACATAAGAATCAACTTTTGGGGAGCAATAATCCCATTTAACAAATTTCTTTTCCCTCCTTTTTAGCTGATACAAGTTATTATTGATGTATATTGACTATTGTCATTTGGGTTTTGCTTTTCAGCATTGATTTTTTTTTTTTTCCAAATTTATGAGTAATGACAACATACTTTTGTTACTGATATTTTTTCAGCTTGGCAATGAAAGGGCATTGGTGGGGTAGTCTAGGTTCCTCTATGGTTGTTGTCAATATTGTCATAGAGCTGTGGGTAGCTGTGTGTTTTTGTTTCAATTTCTTTTATTTCCTTAAAAAGATAAATGTAGTAAGAAGATATCTCTAATGAGCTATGAACTTCGTTATTGTCACTGGTTAGTTCTTGTTACTGCATTGATAATAATGATTGCTTTATCTGCTGCAGTTGACTTGATGAAGCCAGGGACCACTGTAATTTTGCGGAATGCAAAGATTGATATGTTTAAGGGTTCCATGAGGCTAGCTGTTGATAAATGGGGCCGCATTGAGGTTGCTGAACCTGCCAAATTTGTCGTCAAAGAGGATAATAATCTGTCCCTGGTTGAGTATGAATTGGTGACAGTGGCTGCTGAAGAGTGAGGGGAAGGTTGTGGAAGTCAGCAATTTGATGCCTTCATAGTGGTTATAGTGGTTTATGAATTTAAAAGCCTGATGGTCGTTTCTACTCTTTCTTCGTGTGGTATGGGTGCTTTTAAGATACAATTTCAACAAAAGTTGGGTTTGGTATATGAATATCCCTGAAATTGGTTAGTCTTCTCATTTAACTTTGTTAACATCTATTAGGATTATTTAACGTCAATTAAGTGCGTGAAGGGATTGTCACTTGCTTCAGTCTTGTGAAGAATCAATGCATACTGAACTTGGAAGTAAAATATTTTTGTTAATAGTAAAAGTCCCATTATCTATTTGCTTTATGCTCGTCTTTTTTTTTGATTAATAATTTATTCTTCCCATCTACTCCTGTCTTTCTTCTGATGAGCCTGGTTTCTGTATGAATTCACGGTGAGTTGTCAGTTTCATGTTTCTTAGCTTTTTCTTACAGCCTTGATTCTAAGTTTTTATATTTTATCTTTCCCAAGTTTTTGCTTAGAACATATCCCTGCTCTTATTGACCAAACTTGTATATGCTGCTTATTGAACGCTTGAGATTGGCTGGCTCGGTCAACAATATCCACCTTTGCAAATAGCAAAGGTGCTGACTTTTTTAGGACCTTAGTCCGCCCCATCAGGTATGTCATGTTTGTTTCATTGCTCGTTCCAGTGTATCAAACTTTGAGGCCTTTCAGGCATCCTGGACAGCATGGGATAAGACTAAAACTTAGATGAAAAGTTGTTTGCCTCGCACATTGCACATTACAATTTAAATTTTAATTCATTTTAAACAAATGAATTTCACATTTTTAGAGAGTTTTGTATTTGAAATATTAAAAAATATTTATTTGAATTCTACTAAGAATTTATTTGGAGAACTTGAAATTAGAGTTAGAATTGAAATTCTACTTACAATTCCATAGAATTGTAGTATAACTAAAAAAACAATTTCACACTTTCATAAAATTATAGTATAATTAAAAAAATAATTTCACAATTTCATTTTTAACTTATAAGAATTATAATTCCATAATCACTGCTATCATCCTCTCTTTCATTGTCACTGTCGTTCCTGTCACCATCGTCACCGTCATCTCAGCACCATTGCCACCCTCATCTCCAGTATCACTACCGGCAATGGTGGGTTGGCAACGGTGGCGAGATGGAGACTCGTCGAACCGTCATCGGCGGTGATAATAACTCATTGAATCGTCATCGGCGGCGACGATGGCTCGTCGAACCGTCACTGTCGACGATGATGGCTCGCCGGACTATCGGCTATCCATCACCACCTCACTGCCATCGCTGGCGGTCCACTGCTATTTTTATTGTCATTAATTTTTTATTTAATTTTAATTTTAATTTTAATTTTTTGTGTGAAACAAATGTTGAAATTATAATTCCAACATAATTCTAATTTTAGAGAATTAGAATTGAAATTGAAATTCTCAATTCTCAATTCTAATTTCAATTCCATGCCCCAAATGAATCTAATATAATTCCATGGTATTAAGCTAAATTTCATTAAAATAGGTGAAATTTTGATATGAATTCAACAAAACTAATAAAACAATTATTATAGACGGAAATATTATTTCTTCTCTCTTCTCTTTCTCATCTTTCTTTACTGTAATTTCTCTCTCTATTCTTACTACTCTCTCTCTAACATTTTTCTTGGGTTAATTATAATTTCTCACTTGTAGAATGATTCAATAAACTAAGTCCCTTTGACTTTTAAAAAATATACTAATTCCCCTTTGATGTATGTCATAATATATTATTAGTCTTTCATCCAATTTTGCCGTTAGTTAACTGTTAGTCAATCTTACAAGGATAATAAAAAGACGAAAATGTTTTTGCCTTTTAATTTTAATTAATTATATTTTATTTTTAGTTTAATTTTTTTTAAGATTAAAAAATATATTACAAATTTGAAAATAAAAATATTTTAAAAATACGATAATTTGAACGAAAGGGTTTTGTAGTATATTATGACACTTGTCGGGAGGAGTTAGTGTATTTTTGAAAAGTTGGGAGACTTAATATATTGGGTCATTTTACAGGAGAGAAATTATAATTAATCCATTTTTCTTTTTATTCTTTTTTTTGCCAACTAATTTTTTTATTATATTTTACAAATTAAATATCAATTATAAATATAAAATAATTTATATTTAGTTGTTTTATTTTTTCTAATTATATTTATTATATTAAGAATATTATAGGAAATAAAAATAAAAACAATTTATTTATAAATTTGTTGGAAATATAAAAATATGAAATTGAATTCCATATTTTAATACTAGTCTTTCCAAAAACTTTTACGCTGGTTAAGGTAACTAATATCCAAGGCATTAATACCTCCCCGCCCTTCCCACTTAAAAATTTGCTAGCTTCTTTAGGGAGAGAGAGATTAACATACATAGATCAAATAGCTATCGAGCTTCATCTATGCTGCGTATAAACTTTATATGTTTTTGCTTTAATATCTATTTTCATTCCAAAGGGAGTATCAATATAGAAAAAGATGAGAATATACTTTTCACGTGAATTTATTTTTGTGAACAGAAAATAAAATTTTATTTTATTTAATAATTTCTCAATAATCTATTTGACCGTTTCTGATTATTAAGAAATTAAAGATATCTATTTCATTATACGCTATTCTTAAAACATTAATTTGAAAATTTATTTATAAATAATAAAATTTAGTTTACTTGTACATTAAATTTTATAAAATTAAATTTATAAGACCGAAATTAATTTTTTTGTTCCTATCTAACATAAAATTAAGAAATTTCATAAATTTTTTGAACCAAACCGTGTTAGATTTTGATTTGCATGTGTTTGTTACTTTGATTTATTATTATAGATGATCTCTGAATGCTTCAACAAATAACCAGACAATTTTGAGGTGACGAAACTTCACAGCTACATAGTGGTTTAACCCTGTTCGGAGCTGATGCCATAATTATTCGCATTCATCCTGTATAGCCTCACCCTACAATACTTTGCGCATCAAACGAGACCAAATGGGTTTAATATTTTATTTGGCCGTCACCATCGATCATTCTTCAGTAAGAGCAATAGGACCACAAAAGATGCTTCAAAATTACAAGACATTATGGGGCACAATTTAGGTGCTTCAAGTCTGGCCAGGGATAGACTGCCTGTAAACCTTGAAATAAAGAATTTTGATCTAACAGAAATCTGCCAGATTATAACAATGACAGTAGAGTTTGGGAGCACTTGTATGAAGTAAGAGAGAGAGAGAGAGAGAGAGAGGGAGAGAAAGTGAGAGAGAAGATTATCCATTACTTGCATAAAAAAAATTCAGCCCAGTAATGATCCATGTTCAGCGACTGGAAAATACAAAAATGTGTCTATTTCCACGAGGTACCTACTCGCAGAAGAACCTGTGTTTTCTCATTCCACCAAGGTGAATAATGTCTCAAGCAAGACTAAGAAAGTCCATTAAAATCGATGAAAAACTACGACCAATGCACCGCATCCAAATAAAGAACAATCATCCATCTACAATACAGAGGTACAATAGCAGAAATGAGTCACTATTTTACCTTCAAGTTAAATTGCTACTTGAATATTACAAAAAACAACTATATTAAATCCTATAACAGTGTTCTGGGGGGAAAATTTTAAATCTCAAAACCAATCAGGGTCAATCAAAGGATATAAATAAGGAACATCTCAAATCAAGGCAGCAAGAATAAGTAAAAGGTAATGAAAGCTAATGTAGCCGCAACAGAAACAAATTTTCTGGGGCCAGGAAATTAAGTTCAGGATACAGTGGAGTACTGTTAATTTGAATTAGAAACAATATAAATCAGCAACACATGACTAATTCCTCATGATACTTCTCAGATTATCAGAATTATCTTTTATCACATTGTTAGCTTTATAAACAGAAAGAAGCATCTAGAACCCTAAAACAAGCTTCATTTCACCACCTTTCATTGAGTGCATATACAAAAACTTCGCTTGAACCCTCCGATATTCATCATACATCATCATTGCAATCTGAGTCAATACAATGAATTAGAATGACCCAGTATGATTGTACTCACATGAAAATAAATGAAAGAGAATTATTTTAGATTCATTCAGGAAATAATGCACTTTTGCATTGAAATCTAATTGGTCAACAGTTTGTTTTAGCATCAATTCATGGGGAATGAACATGAAAAGAGAGGGAGCCATATATAAAAAAAAAAAACCAACTCTGGAACCCAACATGAAAATACAGCAAATTTTATGCATTAATTAAAGCAACTATGTTTCAAAGATAATTTGAATATTATTGGGTCTCTTGGTCCTTTGCCAAAAAAGTGTTCTCTACTGCAAAAATCCAGTGTGATTGATCACCTAGGCAAAAAATTGCAGTTGCAACAGTTTTTTTTCTTTTCCCAATATACAAAGAAAAGAAGCGATTTAAGAACAAATGAATTTCTAATACACTCATTGAAATTTAGAATAGAGTTCAACAACTCAACTCTCAATATTATTTCTAGAAGAGCCATCCTCACTTTAACTACTTAAAATAAAATTCTCCAATACTTTTAAAAAAGTTGATAATAAAAGAATCCAAATGACTCTTTCTTTGGTTGCTTGATCTTCATCTAGGCTTGTATTGCCCTACAAAAGGAAGAAGAATACGTGTTCTTACAGATGAGACTACTCGAAAGAAAGAAACCCAAAATCTTGATGCAGCAGAAGGCAAGATTCACATCCCAATTCGCATTAGTTTTGGTACCAAAGACTTCCTCATAGGCAACTAATCATATATTCCCAGCTCCCTAGACACCTAATGAAGAAAAGGGTTTCTAAAGGATGAAAAAGACAAACTTGTAAAATTAATCTGAAAAGAGTTGGCAGTTGTTACATCAATGCTCCAACATAAGAAAAATCAATAGTAATAATAACTAACAAATTAGACATGCGAGTTGTATCAGGATTTAAAAAATAATAATTTCAAATTAGTATTAGTTTACAATCTGTTCTTTATCAAGCATCCCCATCAGACTTCTGAATTTTCAATTACATAGAAGTCCTGTGGAAAGGAGCACCATGCTGGGATAATAAAATCATAAAACCCCTTCCTTTTTCCTATTACTTGCCTGTAAAAAATTGCTTTTTCTATGACTCCAGTGGCTCCCGTAACCTTAAATCATTACAAACTTCGACAATAAATAAGAACCTGAACTTTTTTCCTATAACTTCAACAATCCCAACTATTCAACCGTTCCACAGTGAAGAGAAATGATACAAACTTAGATTCTAGATTCTAAATCTAAGCATCATATTTTCCATATTAAATTCCATCAGAACCATAAGACAGAAATATATTGAAGCTTCATCCAAATGCGATTGGAAATGCTAAACAACCCATAAGCTTTAATCACAGCTTTTATAAGCATCAATACAAAATCAATGAAAATATGAATCTGAATGCAATGCCAAGCTGCAAGATAGAAAATTTATATACACCCACAAGCACATATTTATAAATATTTAAAATTTACCTTCAGTAGTCCAACCATAGCCGCGGCGAGAGACGGAGAGCATTGAAGTGAGCAACGCAGAAGCAGTCGCAGTGTGATATGGAAGCATCGTCTCCACACAGCAGCTCATCTCCATTGGTGACCTTTCATATTAAAAGAAAAACCCACCAAAAAAAAATCATAAATTGAGATCAAAATTATAGAGAAAATTGAGTTGTGAATTTGAATTTTTTTACCTGAAGATTCGGTGAGAGAGAGGATTTTGCTTTGAGATGCGAAATGGAGAGGAAGCTGTTTTGCTTCGGGGTCCGAGTTTGGGTCCGGAGGCTAATCTAGCGGTTCTGACAGCTGTGGAGCGGAGGACGGACCTGGCGGCTGCGGTGGCGGACATGGCTAATGGATTATCAAGTGGAAATCTTGGCTTTGAGGGTTTTGGCTATCCGCGTTGGGGTTTTGCAGCTGAGGTCTAAAGAGGTGTTATTTTTGTGTGTACGCGTGCGTACGGGACCTCATCTCATGTAAGATTACGTGGATCGTTGCACTTCGTTGATTATGCGTACTTTCTATTTATACAGACATATATATTCCAGTTTTCTGTGTTTTATTATCTTATTATAAATTCTAAATTGCATTCAATCATATTATTTAGCGTAACTAATTATATAAATTTACAACATTGAATATTTATATCACGAATAATCAAACATTAATATGTCTAATTAAACATATAAATTCAGATGCTTGTATTAATTGTACAAATTTATATGATGAAAAACTTTTAGAAAGGATAGCATAAATTTACCAAAAAATTACATAAATTGCTAAGTTATGCAAGGAAAGACTCAAGCTCTTTTGTTGCTAGACATTATGGACTATAGATATGTTCGGTATCATAGTTTGATTTTGTGGTTGTAGTTTTCAAAATCTCTAATATCATTTTCGGTTTCATGAAAAATGAGTTCAAAAACAATGGATAATTTTGACTTTTAATATTTAATTCATCTAAAATTAGTTTGCAATTGGAGCGCAATTTCCCCACTTAAGAAAATCACTCATTCTGCCATTTGATATCTATCAATACTAGTACAAAACTATTATACTGAAAGAGTTAGAGCTGGATAACTTTACAAGAATGAACATAAAGGATTTTTGTATAAATATGATATAGAAATCTTTTAAAAATTTGTTAATTTTAAATTGAATACTAAATTAATAGGTAAAAAAGATTATTGATTTAAAAAAATATTGAAATTTAAAATATTTTTAATGAAAAAAAAAATTTGTTTTAAATCAAAATCTGCCCCTAACTTTATGACTTACAAAACATATATAAAGCTTAAAATTTACATATATTTAGACTCATAACTAAGTATTACCAATAGCTCATTTTATTTTTTTATTTTGATCATTTTGCATTGTCAAATCAGTCCATAAACCTTAAAATTTGTATCTCTGCATCAAAATACAATGTGTTATAAAAAAAAGCAAGAATAATTTGAAATTTTGGAGCTTAGATTTCACTTGAATACAATTGATATCCCTTGGTCTTCACTTATATATAGATCTTCGAATTTAGTTTAAAAATATAGTTATTCTGCAGTAAAAATGATATATATGTACTGTCGCATCATCTCTAATGGCTTAAAACCTCAGCATATTTTGCTTGAAAACTACATATAACATTTGTTACTGACTTTTATGAATGAATGTGACTTTTTTTTTTTTTCTAGAAGTTTGAATTTCATCTTGGATTTGTAACAAATGTTCTCTTTTCTTAACTATTTTTGTGAGTAATACTGATAATTTTCTTAAATATTGGTGATTTTCGTAACCAACGTTTAAGAATGTATCGAACATGATTATATTCTTTGTCTGAAATTCTTGAAATTCAATTAAATATAACATTCATTATACATAAGTAACATGTTTTACTCTTGCATATCAGTAAAAACTTGACATCAAATTTATTTAAGTGATTTAAATAAAAAAATAATATTTTGGCATTATCAAAACTCACATGGAAGAAACATAATTCAAACATGGGAATTCACTTTTTTATAATTCTTCTCAGGGTATTCTTAATTTATAGCTTCATAATATTTATGAGGTTGCATATACTACAATTTGTGTGATGTAAGTGGCTTTTGGTGCTTTTCCTTCTCTACCAAAATAAAAAAATTGAATATATTGCATTCTAAGACATTTCTGAAAGTGAAAAAAATAAAATAAAAAAGAACTTCATGTCAAAATAATGTATTTGAACAAGTGATTGTGGTAGTGTCTACAAAGAAGACTAATGCCAAATGACTAACTCGTATAACATGAATAGAAGCAAACAAGACACTTGACCATCTAGAAGCAGAGAAGCCAGCATATTTGACAGGAGTTTCAGGAAGGGTCAAGTGTGGAATAAATCTACTTTTTTTTTGTTTTTTTGTTTTTAGCACTATGCTTGTAGCTTACTTCTATAACAGTAGAATAGGTACATGATATTACTAATTACCATAATATCGTAAATTTGGTTTATTGTGCTAATGAATGATAGCATATGCAATGTATTGCATATTGAATGTCAGGAAATACTTTCTCATACTGGCTGTATATACATCTTTTTAGTTTTCATTAGGCCATTAGTAGGCCAAATTTTGATATACAAATAGTTGCTGAACACAAGTTACCTTCAGAATTGGCTTCAATTTTTGGCATCTCCATAATTGAGGTGGTAATCACCTGTGAGTGTAAACTGCACTATATTCAGAATAAACATTAAATAATTTCCCAGCATTGAATATATAGGCCCAACAACTCATCATGGAGGGGTTGTTTTGTGTTTTTGGTTTTTGTTTCTCAATCATCGTAATTTTAATTGACTACAAACATTTTAAATTTTGTTAGTAACACAATTGCAAATACTTAATTTTAATATCTTTTCCATTTTCCAGAATACCCTAATCTCAGAATTTTGGAAAGAGGGATGAAGATGAATGATGAAGGCATCAAGCTATTAACTAAAACCAAATTCTACTTTTATTAAAATCAACAAGTCAAGCCTATTTATTCAGTGAAAAGGGCAAGAAAGATAGAAAGAAAATAGAGTGGCGGGTCAGTTAGGAAATTGGCCATGTCGGCGCCCTTGATGCTACGTAAGTCCAAGTTAGGTTTAACAACCAACCAAAATATTACTTTTCATGAAAAATTTTTGAGTTTTTTTTAAGCCAAAATTATATATGTGTACTTCTCACAATAAGCATTAGTGTTTGATAAATTTTTTTTATATAATTATTAATAATTACATTATATTTATTTAATTATTGATAATTATTATTTATTATTAGATAATTAATTATGTTTAAAAAAGTTTCCATTTAAAATTTTTTTAAAAAATTCATATTTATTTAAATAAAAAATAAATATTAATATTTATTATTAATAATCATTAAACATATTAATAATTAATAATTAATAATAAATTTATCAAATATCTGCAATAATAAATTATTATATAACAGTTACCATATATCAACTATCAATAATAACGAATAGCTAATGTTGTTATAAAAAATTAAATTAAACGAGACCTTGATTATAAAATATATAATTATTAATAATTTTTTTTATCTATTATAACATTTTAATTTATTTATTACTTTAATATCTCTTTATTTTTCTAACTCTCTTACATTATATTTTTTTAATTATTATTTATATTTTCAATATATTTTTTAATAAAAATATAATATAATTTAAACTAAAAAATAAATTTATTAATTTGAGATATATATTAAAAAAATAAAATATTTATTGTAAAATAGAGATAACACCCATAAAAGAAAAATAATTTTTAGTTTTTATCTTTATTTTACTACAATGGCACCCATCAACTATTTTCACATTAGCATCTATGGCCCATTCATTTGTAGTTTTAAGTCTCATCCTTGTCATTGTGATAGTGAAATGCTAATTAATGGCCCCACTGCCTGCCCATCTAAACAGTAGTGTACATTTCTCTTAGACAAATGGTTGGTTCAAAAAGACCCAACTTTAGCTCAAAATTCTATGTGGGTATCCCTTATTAATTTAGGGTTAAAATGCTTATTTAGTATTCATATTATTTAAATTTTTATATTTTCAAAAAATAATTATTAAATTTTTTATATTTAATTTCATCAAATTAATTAATTCTCTCATTAATTTTTTTCAAATTTTTTGATAAAAAATTAAAAATTAAATAAAAAATAAATTAAAATAAATTATTTTTTCAAAATATCTTTATTTTCAACCTTTATATTTTTTCCTTCATTTTCTTTTTATTTTCCTTCGTAAAAAACTCATATTGATATATTTTCTTATTTTTTCTTTACACTATGATGTTTTTTTTTTCTTTTTTATACTTAATTAATAAATTAATTAATTGTGTAAATTTTGGGTTTGTTAAAATTAAGAAAAGTAAAATTTGTGTGTGAGTGTTGTGATTAATGAAATTATGTGGAGAAATGAAAGTTTAATTATGAAAAAAAGTGAATAAAATTTGAGATAGATTTTAATGAAATTGTATGAAAAAATAATATTTGATGACGATCAAATAGATAGAAAAACCAACTGTTGTGACGGAATTAAACATTAGGGAACCAACAATTATTTTCTGAAAATGTAAGAATTTAAGTATTAATTTTGCTAAATTTTAAGGACTAAATAATATTTTATCCTTAATATTTTATTATTATTGGTATTAATTTTTATAATAATTATAAATTTGAAAATAATAATATATTTTTATAGGTTATTAGTTAATATTTTTTATCAATTAAATAGATTAATAAAGTTAATTCTGAAATTCACTGTTTTTAAGTTAATTTTAATGTACTTATAAACATTCAAATTAATATGCTGTTAATATAAAAAATAAATCTTTAATTAATGTGTTTTGATCATCCAAATAAACTTATAAGTTATCAAAGTGAAATTTTAAATTATCCAAATCACATATAATATTTTCTTAGAAAAATTTACATCAATAGGAAATTAAGAAGTGAATTTTTTATTATTTTAAATATATTTAAAAAATGATAAAATATTATTTATCATAAATTATTATTAATTAACAATAAAATCACTTAATAAGTGAATTTATTATTACGATTTAACAATAGATAAGATATAAAATATATAAATATTAATTTCATATAAAAAATTTAAATTCAATATGATCAAGTAATTTTTTTTCCATTAAATCTTATATGAAATGATTCAAATTCCTTTAAAAAAAATATATAAATTCCTATATTTTTCCATAAATCAAATAAAAAAATAATAATAAAATTTAATTTTCTCATCAACGAATCAATCAATAATAGTAGTTGCAAAATTAATTAAAATGTTTCTGAAATAAATTAACCCAAAATTTTATAGACTTAGCAACATTTTTCAAATGTGTAATACGTGGATCAGTCTGTCTTTGCTCATATTTACCCCCTTCTTTTGTTTGGTTTTAATTACCAAAAGTACAATAACTGTTATATGTAAAAAATGTCAATACATATAACATATTATAAAGGCACTTGTAATTACCTGAAAAATAGACTGTTATTTTTTTCAATGGTTAAAATTTAAAACAAACGGTAAAAAAGGAAGATATTTATCAATATATCAGGATTGCTGCAGAAACAACCCAAGGTATAGTTTTTATTGAGGTGTTATGTGACTTTCAATGCTGGGTGATGCAAAATTACCAATATAGCAACCAAAACAGGCTTTCATTGCTTGCCAAAAATTTTACCCACCACTATTAAATAATGATATGTAGCTTTGAATTGTTGTCAATAATTTACCCTTTGAAATGTCAGTTTGTTCTCCTAACTTTGAGTTACAAACTTCAACTAATTAATCATTACCAGCTGGCATGAAGTGTACGCTCTTGATCATTAATCCTTGATGTACTTTCACTTTGGACCGTTGGATTAATTAATTAATCCCTTTTCTACTAAGGGTCTTTAAAATCTGGCGGTAAGTTAAGGGTTACTCAGCTCAGTTGTTTTTGTGTATTTGAATAGTTATGGTAATCAATTGCCAATTTGGAAGAAATTGTTGTTTGAACCAAATGATTTGAAAAGCCGACCATCCAAAGTGGGACCCAAATCCCAAGCCCCATTAATTGTCTCATTTTTAAGTAGGAATTTGAGGGAGGACTTGAAAGGCTAAAACTCAGTTCATTGGTCGTCTGCAAGAATTCTCTGCAATTAGCATCAAGTATCAACCTTGCATTCTTTTCCTTGTGGGAGCTCTAAGCACCTATGGCAACAGAGGTTATACCTTTTTTGTGTTGATTCTTATTGTCAATGTATTAGTCATGATCCTAATTACTGATTGTGCGAGTGCAAATTTATGAATTTTTGTTGTGTTTCTTGTATTTGTTCTGTCCGGTAAAATAATTTATTAGTGGGTTTTTGTTTGTTCCATTTTTTTTTTTGAGGAAATCTTTCTTAATATATTTCTTTTCTTGGGTTGGGACTGGAAATAGAAACTGATGGTTCTCTTTCATCTGTGGTTAATTTTTGTTAATTACTATTTGATTGATTTTTAAAGTATTTCTCTTTATGGGTGAGGGAGATAGATTTTATTGATATGGCAATTCTAATCATTTCCTCAATGGGAATAAGGTGTTCAATAACTTCTGATTTGGTGGCTCGGATGGGATTTTGAGGGAAACACTACTGCCATATATATGATCAAAACATTTTTTTTTTACTTAGCAATTGGCTAGGTACTTGAGTGTTTGGTAGAAGTATTGGTTCATTTTATGGATTAATCCTTATTTTTGGCTGCTACCTGCAAATGCAATGAGGAATAAGAAGAAAACGTAAAGAGAAAAAAAAAGGAATTCTGATTTTGGCCAAATGCAATAAAGCAGGAAACTAATCTATGTTTATCAGACAGTAGTACAGTTACCATTATGCTTCTGTAAGTTTTAATAGATTTTAGACAGGAAAAGTGTCGGTGTTTCATTTGACAGCCAAATTAAGAGAATTTTTCTGCAATATTTACTGTTTTCTAAATGAATATTATTTATGAGAGTTCCCAATTCATCTAGATGTTAAAAAATGATGCTTCATTTATTTGATGTTTAGGCCAATCCAATGAAACTGACACGTGCATTATCTCCTAGATAGAGATACCCTTTTTCTTTCATTGTTTCTGCATTCTGCAAACTTCTGTGAAAGACTTGGAATTACTAGTCTTGCTTTGTAAATCAACTCTACTTTTATTAATGACTTTGCTCTTTGATTGGGAGGGAAAGTATTTCCTGATAGAAGTACACGTTTAATATCTGAGCTTTCTGTTCAGTTCAGCACGCCAGATGGGAGTTGATATCCTCTTTTATGGCAATTATGAAAGTTAGAACTTAAAATTGAACTTTTTAACATAATTTGCAGTGACCCAGAACTTTAGATTTTCAATTTCCTTCTGTTTTGCAATTTTCTTTGATTATATATTCAAGATCCTGATAAAACATAAAGTAATGTTTGATTGGCTTTTGCAAGTTGATTAATACCTGCTATGTGTTAATTGCTGCTGCTTCTAGGAAAATGAGACATCCAGTGGATGGCCACTGGGGCTACAGATAATGAATATGAGGCTTCGAGTGATGGATAGGGTGCAGGCTGCTACTGCAGAACTATATTCGAATGGACACTTGAACTCCTACAGTTTTTCCTCATTCTCATCCTCCAACCTTGACACTGAGGTGAACTGGCTACTTTTCTCTCTCCAATTTTCTCGATTCCTTTTATATGTTTGTATTATATTAGCCCGTGTTGCTAGATTGCTAATATAACTGCAGAATAATTTCTAGAGAACAAGCTATTTTTGATTTAGATATTCTTCTGCTCATAGGATGTTAATCAAGATTCATAGAAAAGAATTCAGAAAAATTCGCTTGTTATAGACATTTCTTCAAAACAGCATACTAAAAATACTTCAAAAAACTAGTGCAGTTAAGCAGGGTGAAATCTTAAATTTGCTTCCACTAGAACTAGTTCTTATGTTAAAATTAGTTTTGCTTGTCTGCGAGTTCAACCAGTCTACAGCGTCCTTCTTCCACGACAGTAGCATATCATTAGGCCGGCTAATTGGCATTCAACCAGGAAATGGAGATTTGTACTTCCCAAGAAGAATCCACTTAGATGAAAGAGAAAATAAATCTGCATTGAAAGTGAGCTCTGAAGTCTCCGAAACACAAAGACCAGAAATGTCTCAAGGAATTTGCATTCCTCTGCTAGTTGGCACCATGGAAAAAATGAGCAGAAGCAAGAGCAAGACGAAACGATGAATTTTAATGGTAAAGCAATGCAAAGGGAATAAACATCATTCTCATGTATAATTTCTGATTTCTTCTGCTCTGTAATGTTCTGTATTTAGAAGGAGATCCATTTAAACTGAACAATTGATATTCTAATTCACAATCAAATGGAGAGAGCATTCTTCTGTTTTTGACATAATTCTGAGCCTTACATTTCCTAGCAAGTTATAAACTTCGTTTCATTAAACTAGTAATATTTTTTTTTTTTACAAATGTCAGTTTTATATTTCTATTGCCCTATTGTCAGTTTAAGGTTTGTGGAGAGTCTCACCTGTAACTGACTTTTAATAGACGATTGTGAATGCGTAGGTGTGCAAATAGTTATGTTCAAACATTCAAACAAACAGAAAATTCTTGCATACACAACAGACTATATCCTTAGGATGCAAATATGATTTACCATACATTTAAATGCCTATTAATATATGAATCCTTAGAACGATAATATGATTAAAAGAAAAAAAAAAATCCTTTCAAGATTGGCTTTTGGTCCAGTATTTTTCTTGCACATGTTTTTAGAATGCAAAATAGTGTTTTTTTTCCTGCTGAACCACCATAAAAAAGAAAAAGAAAAAAGTTCTAATACAATTATATATTTTTCCCCTCTTCTATTCTTCCTCTTTATATCGGGATATTGAACATTACCAAAACCATTCCAAGTCTAAGTAACAAAATATAAGAAGGGGAAAGTAGCTACTAATTCCAAGAAAGTATTGCATAAACCATAGATTGAGTTCCATTAACTTACCCAATCAAATCCTTATATATTCAACAGAAATCCTTTCCAAACCACAAGTTTGTTTCAAATAGCATACATGCACAAACGAAGATCAAAAGATATCACTAAGCATATACTGACTATATATGCTTTCAACAAAAATTAGTAAATGTTGGCAATATTAAACATATAAAAGAGATTATATCAGTTCTCATTCAGCTCATTAAGCTCATACCAGCATCCCCATAATAAACATGAACAGGCCAAAGACGAGCACAAAGAGAACATTTGCAGTTTCATTATAGTTGTCAGCACGGAAGAAGAAGCTATTAATCAGTTCCTTAGTTATGAGAACAGCGGTACCACATAAAAACACAGCACCTGTTCCAGAAAATACCAAGCGCACACCAGGGCCAGGTGTGAAACCATAGTATACCTGCATAATTACACCAAACAAATAGCTCACATATGCTTATGGATATAAGCCACACAAAGAAGATCAAAACTTACATATATAACACAAAAAGGATTGAAAAAAAAAATGGAAAAGAAAAGGAAAAGGAAAAGGAAAAGGAAAAATCACCTGATAAAAAATTGCAAATGGAAAAACCAAGAAAAAAAAGATTGGTTTAACAAATTGGAAATCCATGTTTCTTTTGCTTGCCCAAAGAGTGTATCCAGTCAAGAAGGCAACTGCAGCTATTGTTATACCCCATGCTCGAAGCAATAGCATTCCTGCAAGAGACCAGTGCAACATCGCAAGATTGATTAGCACTGTAATCTTTATTGATTAGGATAGAATTGACTACAGGCATCACTGCAATCCTGTATCAAAACTGAAAATATAAATATAGTACAAAGAGTAGAATTGCAAACCATTATTAACATAAAGACCAACGAAGCCAAACAAGAGACTCATAATCAATGTTTCAGCTCCAAGGGAAAAAAACTTATTGGGGTACTCGTTTTGGTCGGTAATCTTCGACATGAAATCTGCAAAAAACATTTAGCATAGGTGACTCAAAAAATGATACATATTACAACTTTATCTGTTAATAAACTCAGCAACTTCGAGTCCACTCCCCCGTTGCTAAAATAAATAAATCTTCGGAACAAGACAAATCCATACATTGTTAGATCTTATAAAACACAACACAACAAAGAAGATAGCAAACGAATATAAATATTGCAGGGAACAGAAATTGCAGCGAATTAGTCAACACACACACACACATATATATATATATATATATATATATATATATAGCAGTGGCAGCAGCAAAATCAAAGATAAAATCCCAAACAAAACACAAGAAGTAAAAGTTACATACGGAAGTAACCAGCGAGAAAGAGGTCAGCAATGACAGTGCGGTAGGAATTGCCAAACACCATCAAGGAAGAAACAGCAATGGCTGTCAGAATTTTAGCGAGTAAGACTCCATAGACTTTCTTAACGTAATGCCAGTTACGGATACAGAAAACCATCTCGAAGTTACAATATGTATACTGATCTCTCACTAGTCTTCCGCGAAGAAGAAAAGCGAAAGAGAGAGAAGGAAGCTAACGGATTGCTAGTTAGGTGGAGTCTACCCACTGGAGCAGTTCATCCTCCGAGCTGGGCTGGATGTTATTATCGGGTCTAATATTTTTCTTTTATCAGCCCTGGCCTGACCTGCAATTCTTATGATTTCATTTATCAACTATGTATAAGTTTGCAAATTGCAAGTTAAACAGAAAAAAAAAAAGATTTTATTCCTTAAATTAGGAAAATCAGCACATTAAAAAATTGATGTATTAAAAAAAAAAAGAAAAAGAAAAAGAAAGTAAAACTCCTACTAACCTGCAATCTTGAATAGAAGAGGAAGAACAAGAAATTAGTAACTTGAATCTAAGTTTCTATAATCTTAATCTTTACAATAGTAAGTGATTTTTTGGTATAGCAGATCTAACAAATAGATAAAGGAGAGAGAAGAATACCTAAATGAAAGAGAGTTTGCAGTCTGCTTGGACCAAAAAAAGTGAACTAGAGAAAGGAAAGAAGGAAAAGAAGGAGAAAAAAGCTTCTCTGGTGTTGCTCGGAAGCTAAGAGAAAGAAAGTTGAATGAATATAATTATATAATTTTTTTAAAAGTAAAATTACATTTTTGCATAGTACGTTTGTAAGCTGAAAACATTGGTTATAGGGGTAGAAAAGTCACTTCATCTCCAAATTTAAGAGAAAAAGTGGTGGGGTCAAGATTCTTTTTTCACTTTTTTTTTTTTTCTACGTGTTAAAATTAAGATTTTAAATTCGGCAGTATTTGAATCGAATAAAAGTAAAAAGTCTTAAATATTAAATATTATATAAAAATACATTACTTAATGAACTCTTGATAGTAATTACCAAAAATTAAAATTAGTATATATTATTAAAATTTATGTTAATTATTAAAATAGTATTAATTAGATTTCAAAATAATAATTTCATGTAATTTAATTATTGAAACTTAAAATTTTATAATATTAATTTTTGCATAATTGCAAAATTATTTAAAATATAATTATAAATCATAAGTATTTTATACATGTTGACGTAAATTAAATTAAAATAATTTAAGTAAATATAAAAAAATTAATTTGAAAGATATAAATTTTATTATTATTGAAGGAAACTATGAAAAAATAATAAAAGAATTACTTTTATAAGATTAATAATAAAAAATTACTTTTATAAGATTTTATATATTTATATATAAGATTAATTTCACTTTTGATATTTTAATTTATAACTCGTAAATATTATAATATTTAAATTTTATTTTATTATTTAAAATACTTAAATTTTATATATCCGTCACCACTTCTGCCTATTTAATTAATGATAATTTTATAGGACTATCCAACTCAGTTTTTTTTTTTAATATTTTATTGGCCATGTCATATACTCTATCTAAATGAAAATAAAGTGCGCATGTGCATGAAATAGAGGTGCAACAACACAACGTGTGAGGCTGAGTCATCTTTCCCTCTTCTTTTCAATTAACCATTATTTATTTAAGCCAACGTAAAAGAGTTGGGTGTTATTGGATATTTTTACAAGATAATTTTTTTAAGTATTATATTTTAAAAATTTAAAAATTATTATAATTTTTTTAAAAAATTATAATTTAATAATATTTAATAAAATAAATCTAATAATTTATTTTTTATGTTAAATAAAAATCAAATGAATATTATAAAATATATTATAAATACGATAAATTTAAAACGTTAGATTTAATACATAAAATTTATAATGTATTTTTTATTATATAAAATTTAAAAATTTAGAATGATTAAATGCATATATTTTAAAAAATATGTGACTTAAATGAAAATTTTAAAATTTTGAAGAGTCAATTTAATATATTTTTAAAAATATATAGATAAAAAAATTAATTTAAAAATTTAAAGAGTTCCAATATAATATTTTTGAATTTTGAGAAATCAATATGATATATTTTAAAAATATATTTAAAATTTTATATATCTGAAAACTAAATTTAAAAAGTGAGGGGGGTCATGCACCCTCAAACTCTGTATTGATTCTACCCCTAAATATATATGTAAAATTTTTTATACTAATTAAATACAAATTTATGAAGTAAATATAAAAATAAATTAACTATCTCTAATAATTAATATTTAAAGTTAATTCTTTCGAATTTATATTAATTATTAATATAGTACCAATAGCTGAAATCGATCCGTGCACTTCACCATCCCCAGTGCCGAAACTTGAACTTTATTTTTGGGAACTAAATGAAAAACATCTCATCATTTTTGGGGAACTAAATGAAAATCGTCTCATCGCAACAATTTTGGAGGAGCAAAATTGAAATATAATACTAATTTTTTTTTTTAAAAAATTTAAATATCTAAAATATATATTAAAATTTTCAAATTTTGAAGGTAATGAGATTTCTATTTCCTTACAAAGATTCACTTCTGTTTATTAAATTATAAAAATTTTTGTATTTATTTAAAATAAATATGTATATTTATTTTGAAATTTAAAAAATATTAAATAATTTTTTGAGTGATTAATTCAAAATATCATTTCGAAACTTAAAAACAGAAAAAAAAAGTTAGACATAATAATTTTTTTTTTTTAAATTATATTTTTAAAATAAAATTTCTACTCAAATATCCATATAATTACGACTTAACGTTTTAATTAAATTTATCTCTATTTTTATTTTTTCACTTGTATATATATATACTTTTTCCCTTAAAATACATATATAATGATTTTTTATATGTCATTATGAATATATAATGATTATTCATAGTCTTATATAAATTATATTCATTACTTAATAGTCAGTGATAATTCTTGTGGATTTATTTTCTATTTTGAGGGGCGAAAACCTATTGTTAATACTTAATAAATTAATAATTGATAATTATTAATAATTATTATTTATTGATTATTATATAGTACTTATAATAATAATTATTATTATTTAGCATTCGTAATATAATTTTCATATTTATAGATTAAATGTCATACACTTTTAAACTTGATTAATAATATCATAATTTTGATGGATCCAAGTATTTCTATAATTATTATAAATAAAAATAATAAAATATAAGCATTTAATTTCATGGAATAATAAATTGCTATACATTATAGAATTTATAGAAGATTTATAATAATAAAAATAATATTGTGACAATTAAATTTTAATAAAATAATTAATAATGTTCTTTAATTTTTTAAAATTTATATAAAATTCAATTTAAATTAAAGTATGAGAATTTAAAATCTATTTATATATACATACAAGAGACAATATTTTATAAAAATTAAGAACTAACGAGAAAAAAAAATTACAAAATAAGAAAAACTTAATTCACAAAGATGACAAGCAATTATTGAATACCATACACACTTTATTATTCTTATACAATAATGACATAAAATCTTATAAACTAATTTCATTGTTGAAACTATAAAAATAAATTTTTAGGCTAACAACAATTATTCAAAAATTTCACATAATTTATTTATTTATAGTAAATTTGATTTTACTTGAAATTTTTTTTAGCCTGTAGACGATTTCATCACCGAAAATAAAGGTTGATTGGTAAACTCTCCCTTATTTAATCACTCAAAGCCCAAGTCTTTCATACGTTTTGAGATAAATTCATAAGTCTTGTGTTGATCACAAAGAGATTTTGACACACTCTCTCTCTGCAAGCATCTGGCAGCCCATGCTGAGAGCTTAGGGCACTCTTCTCTTACACTCCACTTTCCTATTTTCTCATGAATGTGAAAGTAGCCATAGCAAGGAATTAATGTAATGTCTACAAAGCCAATGGTTTCTCCTCCGAAATAGGGTTTGTCCCCAATCACTCCTTCCAACATTTTAAAGTACTCAATAAGTTCCTTTGCTGATGCTTCTTTTACTTCATTGCTTGATGTCCAAAAAAGCCCGTTAACAGCCCCATGGACCTATATCATCATGTACATTCTCAAAATTCCATTATTATAGTTAAATAAATAAAAGGAAAAAATATTAAATAAAGTTAGATATATTTATCTATAGATTGCTCAAACCCATTGGGCCTTGAAGAGTAAACTTATGTAATGGGTCCAATGGGCCTGAACTACATCATATGATGAGTTGGTTTAATCCTGCCTCGATTAATAAAATTTCCTATTATGAGAAAAACTCATTTGTTAACATTAAATTTTTTTAGTATTTAATTGTATTTATTTTTAATAAAGATTTTTAACTTAAAATTTACACGGAATATATTTAATAATTAAATTTTAAATGTTTTTATATTAAAAATTATATTATTTATATTATTTAACAATTAAAATTTAACACTTAAGTGTTAATTTTATAAATAAATTTGATTGTAATTTCATTTTGAATACAGTAATTACAAAAAGAAAAAGAAATATAAAAAGGAAGAATTAGAGCAGCAAAACGGACCTTTTTATCAACAAAGTCAACCCAAAATCTAGCTTGAGCTTTCTCGAAAGGATCAGAAGGCAGCAAAGGAGACTTGTGATTCCAAACCTCATCTATGTATTGAATAATAACCGATGATTCAGAAATGGGTTTGCCCTTATGTATTAAGACAGGGACTTGCTTATACACTGGGTTCATCTCAAGAAGCAGTGGGCTCTTGTTGCTCATATCCTCTTCCTTGGACTCGTACTGTATTCCCTTTTCAGCCAGGGCAATTTTCACCCTTGCTACATACGGACTAACCCAGTAATCCAATAGCACCACTTCCTCTGCCATAATTCTTACAAAATTGATAAGTTGAACTTAATTATAATAAAATACTGACAGAGGCAAAGCCATGCTATCTATTATTTATTTTATACTAATGCAAAAGCTAGGAGAATTTTCATAGCTTACATCAGAGATGACATGCTTAGCCATTACTAATTCAACAACGGTGGCTATTGACTAATCATTTGATTTTTAGGTCCTCGTAATGCTTTTTTATTAGGGTGGCATTGGTTTGGTTTAAAATATTATTATCAAATTAAATTAATTTTTTAAATTAAAATTTTTTAAATTAAATTAAATTATTATTATAATTAAATTATCAGTTTAATTATTTTTTATTTATTAATTTTAAATTAAAAATATTTTTTTATAAATTTAAAAAAAAAATACTAATAAAATATCGTGATAAAATTTTTTTAAAAATAATTCAATATATAATGTAAAATTTATTAATTTTATTAGTTTACATATTCAAAATTTATATTTTTTTTCTTAATAATTAGATTTTTTTTATTTATCTTTAACTAATTTTTATAAATTGTCTTTTTTTTTTTTTAATTTTAAATTAATATTAGATTAAAAAATATGTGATTGTATATAAAATAAAATAAAATATATTTAATTATAATAATAATAAAAAATAAATATATATATATATATATAATTTCGGTTCAGTTGGATTTAAAATCGAAAAAAAAAATTTAAATTATAAATTAAATTAAATTTTTATTATTTTATTTTTTAAACTGAAATTAAACATAATAATTATGAAACGATTAATTTCAATTTAATTTCATCAATTTAATTCGATTTCACTTGTATTCTTAACTATTTATTGGTTAATTATAGTATAACAAAACAAAACAATTCGGAATAACATATAACAAAACAATTTTGAAGGCATTGATGACATTGGCTGTATTTTTTTTTTAAATATTAATTGCAAGGATGGTGAGATTAATAATTTAATATCTTATCATGATTGTCATTATTAGGTAAGAGTATTTGGTGTAATTTAAATTGAATAAAATTTTAGAAAAATCAAATTTATCAAATTTAAAATTTAAAAATCAAATTGAATAAAATTCAAATATTTTTTATTAAATTAATCGAATTAATATATTTCAATTCAGTAATTTAGTCTATTATGTTAAATTTTTTAATATAAAATAAACCGAACTTAATAATTAAAATTTATAAAAATATAAAAATTGATTCGAATTAAATTTAAAAATTAACCAAATTAAATAAATCACATTAAATTGAATTCGATTCAATTATCTATTATTTCGATTTTTTCTCACCCCTAATTATACCCAAATATTTTCTTTACCTCAATTCATAATAAGGCAAGTAATTAAAATCCTCATATTAAAGTTTTCACAAATCCTGTAAAATATAATTGATAATTTTCGTAGATTTGAAAATATATAATTAATATTTCATATCACAACTATATTAATTTTTTGAATTAGGGGAAAAATGTTATTATTTAAAATTATATCATGAAATTAAATCGGAAGGAAGCCCTTGCTTGAGTTTTTGATATGGATTCCATTCCATAATTGAAATTGCGGGTTTGCTTAACTGGGTGAATTCATTTAATTAATAATAGTCATAACAATTAAATTTGCCTTTTTGTGCGAACTTGTTATTTAAAACTAAACAAGTAATGAAACAATCTGTGGAAATAGACAGTATGATGTAAAAGGGTCAATAATGATGGTAGTGTGGGCAACAGAAGTGGGTGGATGTTATTATTACTCACTACACATTATATCTCCCAATTGTCCCCAACTCATTTTCACCATTCCATAACCAAATGCTTGCTTGCTATCCAACACCATGAGTACTTGTACAATTGACATGTTTTTAATTCACTTTTTTTTTTATGAATTAACGTCCATGATGAGCTGGGCCTCCATAAATACAAAGTTGGATTGTTATTTGTACTTGTTTTCTTAATATAACTAGGGATTTGGGGCTAAGAAATGCATTTTTCTTAGAAAAAATTCTTAATTTCAATTTAAATGATTTTTTTTATACTAATTCTAAGTGCAAACTTAATAAAATTAAGAAAATCATATAAAATTTTCAATTTTTATAAAAAAAAAAAAATTATTAAGTCAAATGAGAACATTATCCTTTTTATTCATATTAGAGTACACTCTATTATATGAAAAATAATAATATTATAAAATTTCAATAATAGTCTAAGTAAAAAAATTGAGAAAAAGACTCCAAATTATTAAGCTATTGAGATAGATCAAGCTTGGTTTGAAGAAAAGATAGATAGGGTCAGCCCACCATTCACGGAGGAATCCAATTAACAGAGATGACCTTAAGGCAAATTCTTTTCAAGTTCTAGATATGCTGCTGCTTGTTATGCTAGTGGTTCACCAACTCATTAATCATCTTCACCACTCTAATTGGTGGATCCCACTTTTAAATTATACATTTCCCAGTTATAGTATGCATATTTTCTACACTTCCATCAATCCCTCATTGCTGAAAATAGGAATTGACAAAAAGAAACAGTAGTGCAACACAAAGAAAGTGTTGCAAGTGGCTTTAGTGCATAGACAGAGCACATGTATTAAAAAAAAAATACCCACACAAGCACAACATTCAAAGTGCCTAACACTGCATTTCACAATCCAGATAAGTCAATTCAACAATCTTAGGTGTCATTTTGCAACTTGCGATTGCCACATTTTAGCAAAGCATATAGCACGGGATTTAAGTTAGTTTTACGTTCATATTTGTACTCGTCAATTCTTCATATATAGTTTGCAACAGCAACGGAGGCACATGGTGATTTAAGTAGATTTAGTTCATCCCAGAAAAAAATTTATTAATTTGTAAAAAAAAATATTTATTTGACTCACTTAAATTTAATTTTTTTATAATTTTTTTTCTCTATTCAAACTTAATTTTTTACATAAAAAAAATTTCTTAATTCACTAAAATTTATTTTTTTGATTTCTCCATAGTTTACAATTTTATGTAATAAATTCATATGTCATTTTTAATTTGAAACCCATAATTAAATGGATAATATTTACAATCAGACTAAATAGTTCAATAATCAAATATTTATTAAAATAGAAGGGAAGGGTTATTTCATTGTTGACATCCAACATGATTTTTCCATACTGATATAATTTCATAATTAAACAATTTATACATAAGTTTCAATAAAAAAAATATAATGGTAAAAACTATATTTTTTAGAAATAAAATATAACTTAATTGTTTCTGTTAGCAATTAAATTCTGATTAGAGTTTAAATTTGTAATTTCATAAATCTAACAAAATATCACCTCAAGAATTTCAAAGATAAGGTAGAGCATTAATTGTTAGATATGCTAGCTAGGAAGGTGCAGCTGCTATTGTCAATATTATTTGTTTTAATGTGTAAATGAACCTTCAGTTTTTGTTGGGTTGTAATATTGTAACGAGTAATTAAAAATATATAGATTAGCTCAAAGAAGAGGGTAACCTGAAAGGAACTTAACCAAGGAGCTAGCAACTTTTACTTGCTACTCTCCTCGTATATAAGCCAAAGTCAAAAATTGGCCCGGCGGAGCTCAGTAGCGCTGTCGCAACTGGCTCGCAAATTATGGATCCATTTTGGGATTTTTAGACACTTTCTGGTTAACTATGTTACCAAAAGAATTAGGTGGGTTATGAGGTACCGTTTCGTAGCTTAGGTCGAGACTAGAAGATTGGGTCAAGTGGTGGCCCAATTAGCTTTCTGATTTTTATTTTATAGTCTGTCAAAATTTAGATCAGTTTAGATCGTTTCTGCAGGCTTATTTACGGGCCATTTTGTACTTTATGTACTTTTAGATATAAAACTTCATTTTTAAAACTCTAATGAAATAATATGACATATATGATGCAAGTCATGCATAAATATATATAATGACTCACCTTTATTCACTTCAAACTACAGTTTCCTCAAATCACTGCTTTCTAGGATAGTATTTTAGACCATATAGTTTGGCAGGTAAAGTTGGGTTTATGGACCCCATAAACTTCAATGGAATGGATAGACTTTTTTGGGAATTTTAGTTGAAAACCGAAGGAGAGATGAAGGCATTTGGAACTAATTTAGGCGCAAATTGATGAAAGAAGTGGATTGAGGGTACATGGGGCTCTCTTTTTTTTCTTTTCGTCCATTTTGGAGGGAAGAAGGATATACTTTAATGCTTTCTTTTTCTTTTTTCTTTTTTGAGCATGAAGAGAGAGGATCCGAATTATCATATCGTATATACATTTTATCATTTTGACAATTTCTAAATATGCTCTACTTGGATATTTGACATTATATTTTAAGTTAAACATACATGAGTAATTATTTTATTTATAAATAAATTTTTATGTTTGAGATTGATTATATATGTATATATAGATTTTATTTACAATTTGTAGTAATTTTGATTAAATTTGATTTAAAGATAATCAATTACATGAAATTAAAAAATTTGAATATAAAATTAAAATAAATTTTATAAAATTCAATCATCCATAAATAATTTTCAAGAAATTAATATCTTGAGGTATAGCATATATAGTTTCTTGATAAATTAAACTACTAGCCTAACAATATAATCAAGTGTATTACTTATGAAATCTCTTTTTCTTTCTCCTAACAATGCAAAGAAATAGTTACATTTGAAAATAAACATTTATATTTTTACATGCAAAATTCATCTCCTATGATATATCTATTTTGAAATCTCAATTTTTATGTTTCCCATTAAGTTCTAAGTTCTTATAATGCAGTAACTTGAAATAGAAGGAACACAAATTAGAGCTAATATAATATGCATTTATTGAATTATAATTATTGTTCATAACAAATTAAAGAAAAAAAAAAGAAAATGAAAACGAAAGAGCATACTACCTTAATTAACTTTTAAAAGCATGAAACCATTAAACAAAGATACGGAGATATAATAAATAACAAAAATATCACAGTAAATTAATTTATATAACTTTCATTCTTTCCCACTAAACATATATATAATTAACTTAAACTTGTCATAATACCACCCAATATATTATAGTTGATGGACCGACCTCATAATTTTCTTCACTCAGGGCACGTACTGCTCATCTTGGGAGTCTTGGAAATCCTCTTGCTGGCTTTCCATGGAGTACTTATTATTGTCATTAAAATTAGAATATGCCCTTGTATCATAATTATTGTTTGAATTCCGGTACTGATTTGGGTAATTATTGTTCTCAGCTTTTAAGTCATGAAAGTATTTTCCATCGTTCAAGTACCTGGTGTCACTCATTCCTTGCTTTCCTCCTTGATTGTACCCATTTGCACCATTATTGGTATAGTATTTGTTGTTGTTCTGGTTAGTCATGGTGGTGTAGCTGCTTTCTTGGAGACTTGTTTCACCAAAATTTTTTTGTTGTTGCTGCTCTTGATAATACCCATTGTTGGTGTATTGATTGTTTTTGTAATAATTGGAGTTGGTGTTTGGGTAATTTGTGTAGGTTTTTTGGGACTCAGTTTGGGTTTGGGTATTGTATGGGTTATAAGTAGTGGTGGTGGTGTCGGGTTGATTACCCAAATTGGTGGTGGTGGGGAATTGGGTATTTGATTCTTGATCATATGATTCGTGACCATATAGACCATAACCATTTTGGGTTTCTTGCATAAATGTTGGTTCTTCTTCTTTGTTAGGAAATGTGTTATCTTTGCTGTTGATGGTGGTGGTAGTTGTCGGGACGGTGGTGGTGGTGGTACCAGAGACCTTGCTAAAGAATTGGCTTTCTCTAGCATAAATTTGTATAGAGAAAAGGGTTAAGAGGAAGAAAAAAGAAATTAGTTTTGGAGAGGAAGCCATGTGTGGCAATAGAGGTATTTTTAATGTTTAGTGTATAGGGTGAGTGAAGAGTTTGTGAAGGATGCTGTCTTTATATATAGAAAGGTCTTTACATATATCTTAATATTTTTTTCTATTTTATTTTCCTATTCTTTAGTTGGAAATGAAGGGAAATAGGAAATGATTATGGTCCCTCCATAAGAAAACTTTAACAAAGGGAATAGGTGTTTTTTTTGTTAATTATGTTTTTTTTTTTTTAGTAATATTTTTTTTTGCTATTACAGTACTTTATTATTAATCCCATATTCTGGTGGAAGAAAAAAACATCCCCATTCAAATATATGTTTTTTCTCAAGATCTTCCCATGTGACCCCCTAATTAACCCTATTAATAATTAATTAGATCTTAATTATCAAATTATATATATTTACCTTGATCTTCTTCATCTTTCTTATCTTTTAAGCAAATCAAACTAGATTATAAAGAGTTATTAAGTCATACATTAAGGTAATTATAAGATACCTCTCATTAAAAATCTTTGCCAATGGGAAATTATATTCCATGATAGTGAAAATGTGAAATAGACTTTTTAAAAGAGAAGAAAAAAAAAAAGGTGAAATTGCTACGAAGCTTCAAAATTGTATTTCTTTCAAATAATTTTTATAATTAAATTCATTAAATGTGTATTATTTTAATAGAAATTAAGGGCAAATTTGTGAATAAATATAAAAAGGAGATGAAGAAAAGGAAGATGATGAAATTGTGTTGGGCGGGTAATTATGCGGAGATTGTGGGAGGTGGGGCAAAGCAAATAATGGCATTTAGTGGAGGGAGCAGCATGTGCATGTCTTTCTCTAATCTTGTATCTAAATTCTAATACACACCTAATCCTTATATATATATACAGTTTTTCATTAAAATAAATTATTTTAGATAAAATATAATTATAAAATAATTATATTAAAAAAAATATAAATAAATTAATATAATTAAATAAAAAAAATATTAATAGAATTATATTTAATTATAATTATTAACAAAGTGATAAATTATAATTCTTTTTTTTTTTATTTATTTTATTTTTAAATTTATTTATTTAATATTATCTGAATTTTTTATTTTTAAAGACACTCTTATATATATGTATGATTTTTTTGGATATAAAGATTTAGACTATGAATTTATATTTAAATTAAATCGCTTATTTAAATTATTAAAATTAAATAGATGTAGATTTAATTTAAATAGTAAAATTTAAAAGGTCAAAAACTTAATGTTTCAAAAAAAATTTTACTTAATTATTTTAAATTTACTATTTTTATCTTTAATATAAAATCTTCATTCTTTCAAATTTACTATTAATTTCAATTTTTTTACACTTTCCAAATAAAAAATTTATAAATTTATAAATTTTAAATCATAAATTTATAAATTTCAAATCCATTTTTATCCATTATAAATATAATTCAAATCCAACATAAACCTAAGTTCAACCCAAAATGTATCATAACACATAGTACTATGAGTATATATAGAGGCAAAATCATAAAATTTTATTAAGAGATCAAAATTAAATTAGTAAAAAAATTTAATATTATAAATTATATTTAATTCTTTTAAGAGGGACAATTAAAAATTTATATATAATTTTAGTGCTATTAAAAAAGGTAAAATTAAATTAATAGAAAATTTTAGTACTATAAATTATATATAATTTTTTTTGAAAGTTAATTAAAAATTTATATGTAAGTTTAGTAATATTAATTATATATAATTTTTTTTTCGAGAATCAATTGAAAAATTTATATATATTTAAAAAATTTAAAGACTTAATTAAAAAATATATATATATTTAAAAATTTTAGAGATAAAGACTACCCCTATCCCTAGTTCCGCGAACTACCCCTAAGACTACCCCTATAACCATTGCCTCTTTCTTCTTCTTCTTCTCCTTCTTCTTCCACATGCGCATCAACATCATATAATGTCTTCATTTTTTATATTCATATTTCTTATTTGCAATTAGATGACAAATTTTCAGGGTCCAGCTGTTATTTAATTATCTCCATTTCAATATTCCATTATATATAATTATAAATAAGAATTTTTTTTTCTAATAAATGTCAGACTTCATTTTTTTTAATCTTTAACGAGGAATAAATTAACTTTCATCATTGAATCTTAAATAATATGATAGCAAATTCATCCATTGAAAGAATATAAATGAATTTAAGAGATCCATAAAGAATAATAATGATAATGATAAAAATAAGAAGTGAAAAACAAATTAACTATAGCTAGATTAATGCCCAATGTTTTTAAAATTGATCACCTATTGTATATGAGGGCTTCAAATAAAATATGTTTACCTATATAATTTTAATTCCAACTTTCTGGATTTAACTAATGGATTCCTAACTTGAACTTGTATTTGGTTGAGATATATATGTGTATGTACATTTATTTTACTAATAATTACAAGTGTGGATCCAATTTGATATAAATTAAGGTATGTAATTGGAAATAAGTTGGAATATGTCCATTTCTTGGTGATTGTTTTCCTGTAATTGCTAAACCAAGTAATGAAAATAATGAACATTTGGTGAGATTGGTCCTTTCCCTGTTTATTGCACATGATGAACATAAGTGCATAACAATTAAATTATTAGTGGGACTCCCTCTGACTGAAACTTGTTAATTTTAGCTCTTTAATTTCTTAAAATGTTGTTGTGGTAAATCCTTTATTTTTTCCCTTCTTGCAATTGCAAATGGCAATTATATGATCATCTCTAACTATATATATATATATAGATAGATAGATTTATTAGTGGTTCAATAGTGATTGAACAATGGCTGAACTATGATATATGACTGTTAAAATTTTATAAAATTTTATATTTACTAAAAAACATTTTTAAATTCAATGGCACGCAGCATTTGCAGCTGCAAGGGAAAGGGAATTCTTCAATTACTTCTACCCCTCTACATACATATATACATAAAAATTGTTCATTCAAAACAACTGATAAATTGTTCAAAGGGAAAAAAGAAAAGCAAAGGAAAGAGCAAATAAGTTTCTGTCCATTGTTAGTACATTTGTCAATTTAGCAGGTGAAAATCAAAAGGGGTAAAAAAAATTAAAGATTTCAAAAGCAAAGTCTAAATAGGAGAGAGAAAAAAAAACAAATGCATTCCAATTTCTTTTTAAAGATGAACAAAAACACTTTAGATAAAGTGTTAGATGCTTAACACTTACTCTTCAAAACAAAACAAAAAAAAACTATTGAATTAATTTAATAATTAAATATTTATTTTATCAAAAAAAATTTAAAATTATATGAAATGTTAATTTAATTATAAAAATTCTAACATCATGCTATATAAATAAATTTCAAAATTTTCGCGCGCTCTTATTTTTTAAATTTAAATTCGATTCATGAATAAATTTATAAATAATTAAGGACTTAATTCAATTTATCTTTGTATTATTTGTGAGCTTAAAATAAAATATAAATTAATTTTGACTTTTAGAGAAAATAAGAAGTTAGAATCAAAGGTTTTAGTTAAGTTGATTGATAGATGGTTGGGTTGTAGAACGAGATGTCAGAGAGGAAGGAGAACAACCAATAATGAGGTCACCACATATTGTCTGTCATTTTGACTTATCACCCAAAAAACACTTTTTGCCTTTTACTTTTCTCTTGGTTTAGTTGCGGAGTTTGTTCCGCTATTAGCGGTTTGCTAATTGCAAACCGTGTTTTGGCAGTAGCAATTCCCATTGTTACAAATTAAGTAAAAAAAACTAATAACATTCATTTTAAACACTATTTTTGAATATTCTCCTGTTTATCGATTTAATTTTAAAAGAGAAATTTATAATTTATTATAACAGGTTAAAGTAAATATACAGTAAAAATTTTATATATTAATACTCGATAAATTAATAATTTTTATTATATAATAATTATTTACTGTCTTAATTTAAATTAATATTTGATTAATTAATTTATTTTTTTTATTAATAAATATATGAGTTCTAATGATATTAATTTATAGAAATTTTTACTATAATATTATTTTTTATCTCTTTTTATTAATTATTAGATACTATTTTTCTCATTCATGATTTATAATAAAAGTAAATATAGCATTTCTTTTAACTCTATTTTAATGATTAAAAAATATATTTTTCTTTTTATGAATATTTTAACTTATTTATTTCTCAGAAAAATTAGTCTCCTTTTTTACAGGTAAAAAAATA
Source organism: Aleurites moluccanus (assembly GCA_948193065.1). Lineage (NCBI taxonomy): Eukaryota > Viridiplantae > Streptophyta > Magnoliopsida > Malpighiales > Euphorbiaceae > Aleurites > Aleurites moluccanus. The sequence goes on along the minus strand of CANXYC010100919.1, from coordinate 83,179 downwards.
TTTATTTGTAAATTTTTTTTTAACAATTATTTATGATATTAAAGCTTTTGAGTTATTTTAATTTGAAAAATATTCAAAATGACTATCATATATTTAAAAGAAAATTTTAAAAATCATTACAAAGAATCACGTTAAAATATTTATAAAAGAAAAAAGAAAAAAAATTTAGTCATTAATATAGAACTAAAAAAAAAAAATATTATATTTATGAAAAAAATGATATTTAATTATTAATAAAAAGAGAGAAATAATATTATATTTACTTTTAACTGTTATTATAAATTATATATTTCTTATTAAAAATTAAACTAGTAGGAAAAACAGTGTCTAAAAAATGTTTAGAGTGAGTGTTACTGGCATTCAACAAGTAGGGGAAAAAAACTACTAAGAAATATGAAAAAAAAAAAAGAAAAAAAGAAAATGGGTTGTTGAAGTGTAAAAGAGTAGCATCCAAAGTCCTATTAATTAATTATTACGATCAATTATCCATTTTTTTCAAGTTACTAGTAGTTTGACTAGCTGCTTAGAATTTTGGTCGAGTAGCTAGAATTGATGAATAAAAGGTTAATTATAAAAATTTATAAAATTAGAGGGGGTGAAAATAAAAATTTAAAAAGATAAATATTAAAAAATTTAGAATGATTGAGAATTTATATTGTTGATTTAGATAAATAATTATTTAGAATCACTGAATATTTATAATTTATTATTATTCTTATTTTTTATGATTTAATAGTTGAAAATCAAATTTAAAATTTATATTAATTTCAAAAGATCATCAATCAAAATGATCACAATTGAATTTTATTAATAGAATTTAATTCAATTAATAATAAAATTTATTTGAAATAAATTTTAAACTGATATAATTTATTTAAATTTTATTATTTGAAAATTAGAATAATTAAAAAAGTTAAAAGAATATAATTATTTTATCTTTTGATATAAAGAATTATATTTAGGTCAAATGAATATATTTTGAATTTTTAATAGTGGAGTTCATTAAATCAATTAAATTCTTATGAAATCTTTCCATTTTAATTTGATTTTATTTCTTTTAAAATGACTATTTTTTTTTAACTCAAAAGATTTTAATATTATTAGTTATATCTTTTAAATATGATAATTAATAAAATGAAATTAAATTAAATTAAATTAAATTTTTATAAAATTTGAATTTAGAAAAGAGGTCTAAAGATTAAAAAAAGTCCTCCTTCTAGGTGTTTAATGGAGTCTTCTCTTTAATCAATAGCCGTTTAGGGAACATGTTAAAACTAGAATGTCAGCAAGTATTTATCCATAGAATCAAAACCTACTCATGCCACATGTGAAAACCCAACAAAAATTAGCAGATTAGTTAGAGGGATGATATTGATTTATATCTGTTCCTCCCTATTTTCAATTCTCTTCACCAACTATGATGTTAATTTAGTATAATATAATCAATTGAAGTTTGTCTAAATGTGCAAGTCATGGATTAAATGCTTACTTTGAAAAAGATCCAGAAAATTCAAAATCGAAGCCAAACCAGAATTACTATTATGCCACATTCATTATTAAAATATTAATAACAATTACATGTGGCAAAATACAAACCAACAAAACAAAAATATTTCTCAAGGATCAAGACCTGGAAATGGGTTCAAAGTAGGAGTGAAAAAAGGAAGACACTGAGAACTAACATAGGAACAGAAGGGTGCATATCACTGGCAAAGGCAAGGCTTTTCTTTCTCAGCCTCTTCCTAAAATACTCTCAGTTGAATTTTTTTTTTTCTTATGAAGCAACATCATTTTAAATCCTTTACATTTCTTTATCAAGCAGAGCAATCTATTTATTTATTACATGCATAAAGAATATTGTAAATACCATTGTCAATATCCATAGAAGAAAGGGTTGTGTAACATATTACAAGGGCACACATTGAACATCTCCCTCCATAGAGAACTTAAAATAGTAACTCTGATTTTCCTGCTATATTTCAGTTGATAGCATATGTTACAATCAGAAATTAGAATCTAATACCTAACAGCAAAATTTTTGTCACGTCAAAAAACCCAACCATAGTGGGCATAACTATTAATGTTGACCTTGTGAACCTAATATGACAACCAGTACTGATCATGGACAAAAATTACAAAGGATCCAATATGGAGATGAAGCCACATTTTTTGCTTGTCTCCCCCTCTTATATACTATATAAATTGGAAGGTAGAGTGGGTGCGGGTGGTGGTCTGAACGTTTTTCTCTTCTTCTTCATAGAATAGGCTTCCATATTCTTTGATAGAGAAATTTTCAACTAGCGTAGTTGTGATGAGAGAAACATCCAAGCACCCAATACTGGGAAGATGATCAAAGCAGAAGCCTGGGATTTGACAGAAGCCACAGTAATGATTGTTGAATAATTTTGTTAGAAAAAATAAAGAGTGGTCACTATGCAAACTTCTAGTTAAAAGAAAATTGTGGGGAGGAACAAACAATAGTGAAGTAACATACCACAAAAAATACTACTTCCTCATTGGCAAGATGTGCAGTGAACTCGTGTCTTTCCATTTCTCGTTTGACGAAACCTTGCAGCTACAAACAAATGAGAATCAAAATTTCATTAACACAATAGAACATATTCCAGCGATGCCTGGGGTACAAGGCCTTATTAGTGAAGGCAGGAGCTAGACATAGCAATTGTGACCTAATTATGCTTAAGATCATTTCACTGCTAACTTAATTATCATACAGATCACTGCTACCATATGACAAACTAAGAAACTAAAATAAGCAGATAGATGATACTAAATCTACACTGGTAATCATATGCATAATTCAGTAAACAGAGAATGAAACTTATATCTTAACAACTGCTCTTAAAACTTATATCTTAACAATTTAGCCAACAGGGTAAGGCAAGCATACAAGTATGAACTATGTTATGACATATTAAATCCAATATGATCAGGTCATTCTGCAAACTAGCATGGATTATATTTTAACAAATAAAAAACATTAGAAAGAATGATATCTTGCAAAAGAAAATTTTGTATCATAGCAAGTTGTAGAGTTTCAGATATCATTACAGTAAAAATCTCGGGAAAAAAAAAACCAAGGCAGGAAACATTGTACAATTAACAAGAGAGCAAGTACAAACCTCATGATGAGACTTCTTTGCTGTTGAATATAATCTTTTTAACTGATGTAAAGTTTGGGACATGTAGGACCTCAAGGAAGACTCATTTCCAAATAGATACGAACTCTTTGGCCAGAGATACTTTGGAATATATTCATGTGAAAGGTCATTCATGAACTACAAATCCATATGAAGCATGAAAAAGGGTCAAAAACCCTCTTCAAAGTAATACAATAAAAAAAAAGAAACTTCTTATTCTCAGAGAATCATTATACAATAAAAAAAAAGAAACTTCTTATTCTCAGAGAATCATTACTTTACTGCTGCTCATAATGAACGGGGACATTAAAATTTTAAATGCTACATGATAAGCTAGACCAAAATATCATAATATCAATTATCACCTTCAAGAATAAGCATCTTGAAGCCCTCATCTCCCTCTGAGACTTTAATATGCTCATCTGTCAAAAAGAAGAGGGCAAATTTGTTATATATCATTCCAGCTGCAAACGTAGAACATAATACAACCATTAATTTTACAAATCCTAAGAAGCATAGGATTGCTGTTTTGCTAAATTATACTTCTCTGAGTTGAAGAGCCTGCTCAAACTGTTGAATTTGGAGCCATTGCTCTGACACTATATCTTCCATCTGAAAGCAACCAAAAAAAAAAATATCAATAACTAAGAAATTTGCATTATTAAAATTTGAAAACTTGCATTTAACAATCATGTATTCTTATAGACAGTTTCTCCAAGTGCAAGCATGTAAAGTATTATGAAGAACACAATAACAACCATAAGAACCCCACCCCACCTCAAAAAGGAAAAGAGAAGGAAACATACAAATCAAATTTCCGAAAAACGTAATCTATTTTTCATTTAGAAATATTCTGTAAGAATTTTCCCTTACTTTACACAGCAAAATCTAACATATTGTATAAAGTAAAAGATGATAAAAAAACAGAAGCTGGATTATGTACATAGTATAATTATTCTTGCTGATATAAAGAACACTAACACATCTGTCATTTACTCTTGGTTCAATAAATTTGATAGTAACTTCCATGGAATATTGTCTCCAAGATATACTCCAACCACAGTTTTCCTCATGTGAAAAGAGAGCAAACTTAAAAATAAGAAGTTTCAATTAACAGCAAGGCAATGGAAAGATTTTCTTGCTTTTTGTTCTCTTTCACTAACCCAAAACAGAAAGGTAAAATCACTAAAAATAGGTTTAAGAGTATTGACCTTCTCAACCTGCGAAGTTACTGTTTGTAATCTGTCCTCAGCTTCTCGTACTTTGGACTCCAAAACATGAAGATCAAAGTTGTTCTTTCTCAAAGTCGCCCATAGAACTCGCACCTAGGCGTTATCAAACCAATGGTTGGGTCAACTGAACTTTCAATTAAGCAAACAACAAACTCATTGTTACTTAAGATAGCAAGACTGAAAGAAGCACAATCAGAAATATAAATGCAAGAGAAACAAACCTCTTCTTCAAGTGCATTGATCTTTACGTCAACAGGCAATAAACTACCCTACAATTAAGAGTGTTCACAAGTTTCAATTCAAGATATTATAGGCATGGACGCATCTATATCACCGAATAAAATAAACCTGCAAATCTGTAAGAGTATATTGCAGATCGTTTATCTTCTTCTCCATCTCCTGAATTTGCTTTCCTCTTTCATCCAGATTAAGGTCTCTAGCCTTTATCTTTTGGTTAATTTCGTCGAGAGAAGATTCTGATAATACAAGTAATTGATTCAGTTAGTGTTTGATAAACAAACCTAAATCTGAATTGGATTGGATGTTACCTAATTGAGAGATCTTGAGCTTGGCATCTTCTAATTGGAGGAGAAGGTGGTGGTTGCCGGTTTGATCTTGAGAATTGAGTGTGAGACTGAATAGAGATGATAAAAAAATGGCGGGAAATAGGATTCGACAAAGAGCCACCATTATTGCCGTCTGGTCTCTGCTTATACGTTTGCTATGTAATGCTTTGTACTTCAAGATTATTTTAACCCTGCGCCAAGGTTGACAGTAAAGGCGACTGATCGGTGATTTTAATTTCCCCCTATTTTTTAATTTTCAATAAAATAATAACATGAATTACATAATCTAATTTAAATACACCTAAATTCCTAATGCATATATGTGATAGTAGGATGGGTATATCGACCTACTGATAAATAAATAAAAATTGATTTCCATAAAATTTTCAAAAAACAATTAAAAAATTTAAGGTCCATTTTTTTAAAAAAATAATTTATTATTATTTAAACATAATTTTTTCTATTTGATAATAGCACTTATTGGATCCCATATTCTCAAGTTGGATGCTTGCCAAAGTAAATATAAATGAGACTGGAGAAAGAAAGCAGATGACAAATAAAGATTGCCACCATAAGCAATTATTAGTAGTTTTAATTATGATTTCTCAATATAAAATAATTTAATATATTAATTTCTCTTATTTTTTAAAAATACATTATCACTTCCTAATAAATATTATAATATATTATTATACTTTTTCATTTAATTTTATCGTTAATGAATCTTAGAATAGTTATAAAAAAATAGAAATATTTTTATTTTTTATTTTTAATTAATTACATGTTATTTTTCTTTAAAAAATATTTTTTAGAGTTAAAAAAATATATTTTCATATTTTTTGACAAATTTAAAAATAAAAATAAATAAAAATATTTTTTATTTTATATTTTGAAAAATAAAAAATAAAAAATTTGAAAATAAAAAATAAAAATATTTTTTTAAAAAATATTTTTACTTTATTTTTAAATTTTTAAAAAATCTAAAAATAAATTTTTTATTTGTATTAAAAAATTAAGAAGAAATAATTTAATTTTTCTTAAATTATTTTTTAAAATAAAAAATAAAAAATATTTTTATTTATTTTTTATTTTTAAATTTATCAAAAAATATGAAAATAGTTTTTTTAAATTTAAAAAATAATTTTTAAAGAAAAAAATTAGATATAATTAATTAAAAATAACTCGCAAAAATATTTCAATCTTTTTACTGTCATTGACCATTTTATAGTTGACTAACGGTAAAATTAAACATAATGATTTATTAATATATTTTAAAATTCATAAGGTGAAAATTAATATATTTTAAAAAAATTAAAGAAAATTTAATATATTGAATCATTTTACAGGTGAAAAATAGTAATTCACTCTTTTTAATATTATAAAGCAATTTGGTAAAAGCAAAAATCAACCCTTTTTTTTTTTTTTTTATTTTTTTTTTTTTTTTTTTTGTGAAACTGCTCATAAAATTTTCTGAAAACTTATGAGGGAATAATTACACATTATAACTTGCCAATTATTTTGTACTTACACATTTCTTGTTGCAACTACACAACAGGATTTGTTAAAATAGCGACAAGCAGGTAACTTCTCCTGCAGATTTTACCACTTTTTATAATTTCTTCCGGGTTGCATTCCAAGCTTCCTTATCTGCCTCTAATGTGAATACATTGATGAATGAAAAGGAACACTGTGATTAACTGAATTTCCCTCTGGATAGTTCAGCTTTTGGTAGGGAAACTAAAGCCAACTAGTGTCAGATGGAAGAATCAGGATACTTGTGAAGAAATTAGCTGAAAGGTTTTGCTTGCGAGTCGTTCAGTCCATGGTTATTATTCTATTATTTGTCTGTTCTGTCTACTGAGAACTGGAGATCAGATTGGGCATCTACAAGGTTCAATTCCCCAAGTCTTTGCTGCATATTCTTCAATTGTTCTGTCACTGCTAAATCTTCCAGAACCAGCTGTGCTAAGAATGCTCATCTGAGTCCACTTATCCTGATCAACAAATGCCTTATCGGCAGCAGCCTGCAGTTGCATAGTTAGAACAAGATTTTTTTTTAATTCTTCGAATCATATAATCGCAAAACATTACCTGTGCCTCTAGATAGCTCTCAAAATCAGAACCCAGTAGGTGAAAGTCATTGCCACTATCCACGCTGTCACATAGGGATTCAAAATAATCTTCAAAGCCAAAATAGCCGTTTCGAATCATCCTGCATGTTAAAATCGAATTAAGCAATATGAAATTAACAATTTGCAGAAGCAGCTTACAGCATCACATTAGACATATACAAAGCACATTTCCTCTAATCCGGTGTCCTTGGAATTGAAAATATAAAAAATAAAAATGGTGCCATGAAACAGCTTTTATTATATTATGGAAGCATTCGGCAGATCTAATGATTAGCAAATTACTTACCTTACAACACGAGCAAATTGAAGAGGTACTTTAAGGGAAGGTCCTTTCTCACGCAAAACTGGAACTTCATGAATTTTTGCACCAAATAAAAACTGGAAGGAAAATTTATTCTATCAGAAAGCCATTCATCCAATAGTATCAGCAAATTAATTCACTATTTTTTATAGTATATTAATCAGATGAAGAAGAGCCTATTATTTTGGAAGTAGCGAGTTAGAAAAGGGTGCAAAGAAGAAGCCTTGTAGCACTTTTATAAAGCAGGTTGACAATACTCAACACCTAAATCAACTCAGCTCAAACCCAATCATTAAAAATTGATTTTCTTAGTCATTTCGCTCTTATGGACTATATATTTCCCCCTCATATATCAAGATATCAAATTACAGAAATTGTCCTTCAAATACTATCCTTACAAACCTCATTTCTGATTGTGCTTACCATGTTATCTGCCCCGATTTCATCGATGATTTCAATGGTAGAACCATCTTCTGTAGCTAGAAGTAAACATCCATTCATCAAAAACTTCATGCTACTAGTACCTGATGCCTCGTGTCCAGCAGTGCTGCATGTAAAAAAATTAAAAAGAAAAAAGAAAGAAAACGAAGATGAATGTTAAGTATGACACATAATATTAAAACGAAGATGAATGTTAAGTATGACACATAATATTTACACCGAAAAAACACAGGCCCAGAATCGTAAGTTAGGAGAACTTGAACATAAGATCAATTCCATTCAATAAATTTTAGAATATAACTGAAGACTGGAAGGGGATACAAAATCCATGGATCACATAGAATAATGAAAGAAAAGTTCCAGGACCAACACCACCTAGAAATATAGATAAAATTATAGAATCATCTCGTAATGCTATCAATAGGAAAGCCCTATTCCACAAAATTGAAAATAGGATTAAATTATATACAGTGTCTTGGAATAAAAACATTATTAGACAAACTACCTTTTAGAGAAACTAGAAATTTAAAAGTGTATAAATCTTAAATGGCTCCTACAATTACAAATTCTCAGCTGGGATACAATTTTACCAATCAACCACCAAAACAAAGGATCAATATAGTTAGAAGAGAAGATGATTCAGCTGATACTGAGGTTGAAATACTATGATATTACAAACCTTATGTGCTGTGAAAGGTCAGCCCCTGGTATTACCAACTCAGCAACAGAGACACTATAATCGGGAATAAAAACCTGCCATAGTACCAAATCACAATAAAAAATGTTAGACAGGAAAACCATAAAAACCATATAAGAAAAGGAGCAAGTTAATTCTTCATTTTGCCCCAGGGGATTCTATTAACAGGAACCAGAAGATGGAGCAAAACAATCCTAGAAAGCTTAAATTTCATTCTACAATGATCCTAAAAAGCTAAAATACAAAAATTACTCACTAATGAATGTTTGAAAGGGAGAATAAATATGTCGATCAATAGGTTCACCAAACCTGGTTTCGTAGCCGATTCAGTGACCCAGTCGGTTGCTAGATCTGGGTTAGGGTAAAAAAGACCTGGTATCTTGCCAGAGCCCAGCCGGACCTTAACCCAGAACCGGCCTAGATTACCCAGGTAAAGGTCTGGGTCAATTATACAAGGAACTGGACCCATCAGGTCCTACCCAAACCCAGACCCAGCCCAGTTCCAAGTCTAGGATACCATGGTTTAGGATCTGGTATACACAGGATATTTAAAAGCATAGCAAGTAATTAAATCACAACTCAAATTAGTGGATATTGACATTTAATTCAGTGCTCAAAGAAAATATTTTCATGGTTTATTTTTGCATTGCTTTGTCTTGATCAAATGCCTTGAAATTGATCGGGAAACCTATTTTGAGCAAATGTTACAGCAATGAGCACATGCGTGTCATCTTTAATTTGAACTCTTACCAACTTTAAAAGATCTCCAATATCTGGGTCATTGTTAATTTTTTCTGCTACAGCATGACAGAGTTTGATAATCTTCTTTGCAATTTCATAGCCAGGTGCAGCTTTCCCTCCAATTATGCAGACACGAGGGACAACATTCCTCCTGTCATTCTTCTCCATGTTCTGCGACAAGGTCAGAGTAACATCATATGTCCTGGTAAAACTAACATTATTCTTGTAAACTAGGCTCAGTAAGTCTACATCATCAGGTAAAGCAGAAAACTGAGTTCTAATGTGACAGGTAATTAGGCCACAATCAACACAAAACAAAATCCAGAATGAAGGCAATTTAAAAAATGCTGAATGTGCTCTTAGGCAGTGCGCTGTACACACCCTTCCAGAAAGTGATAACTACTACGAGCAAATGAAGCTTAGTCTCCAGCAACAAGAAGATTGAAGACAAAAATATAGTCACATAAGAGGGTGAGCTAAAGATGTGGACAGATGGTCTCAGTTTTTGATCAGCTGATATGCTAATATGTTTTAACTGAAAAATAATAAAGCCTTTACTCAAAATTCCATTCACCTTGATACAGTCATATCTATGGATGATCCCGAGAATATTGAGAAACTGTCTTTTGTACTCATGTATCCTTTTTACCTGCACATCAAACATTGCATCCACACTAACCTGCAATTGAAATTATTTACTACGAAAATAAGGTCACATGCAAGCTTCTATGAGACAACTCATTGACAAAAAAAAAAAAAGAGGAACAAGAAGACTAAGTTCTAACAAAGCTTTCACTCAAACCTTGACCCCAGTTATTGCTTCAATATATTCTGCAAGCCTCATTTTGTTAACCTTCCTAACCTACAAGAGTAAAAAATATTACAACAGAAACATTCACCTGTATATACTAATATAATTTTGCTTTCAGAGAAAATGCATGCATATTTAAGCTTAAAAAGGTTACCATCTTCCATTCTTGATGTAGATCAGCATTAGTTGCATGCTCTTGCAAGCCTGACAATAAGTCCATATCACGTATCCAAGCTTCTGTTCCAAGCCATTTTGAGATAAGAGAACATAAACTTGGATTGCTGACAACAATCCATCTACGCTGAGACATCACATGTTAATACATCAAAAGCAATTCAGATATAGATGAATATCATTAATGTGCACTTAGAAATTCAGTTATTAGCCCCAAATGCTTCAATATATATAACGAGTGAGTTTCATAAACTTGTTATTGACCATGTATGTTTTATCTTTTAATAATGACAAGAATTAATGATGAAAACTGAACCAGGTTGAACAAGAGTTGGAGATATTTGTGAGAACTGTGTATAAAGTTCTTGCACATGGAAATAGAATGCGAATATCAGTGGTAGGCAGGTGTCAAGAGATGTATGTATATTTTGAATACTAAAACTGTAGGCTACACTGAAGTAAAGGAAACTCATTTGAATTATCAAATATGTTAGAGCAAATCACACATCCCAGAGCATATTCAGCATGATAAATGTTTGGATAGCACAAAATAAGGGGGTATCCTTTGCAATTAGAAAGTCTACACTTGCACTTCCTACAGTAATGCAATCGACCACCCAAAGCATGGGATTCTCGTCGATCCAACATGATGAAACTGCAATCACAAAAAGTCTAGATTTCTCCATTGCTAGGAATTGTGGTCTTCAATTGCAGGTGATTATAAATGTCCAAGGTCCAGGAAAACCATCAAAATCCATTCAAACATAAAACTTCACAGTTTTTTTACAGCTTGATATAGAAAATATAAAAGATAAAACAAATGATGATTTTTTAAAAGAAGGCATATTAATATAAACCTGGGTTGCTCCATTTGTCTTGTAATGAAATTTGTGAGGCCACAACTCATAGAAATCCTGCAAAAACGTAAGGAGTTCAGCAAAATTTGTTTAGGACTCTCCAAATAGAATATTTTTAAGAAAGGCAATGAATTGAGTTAAAAAAAAAATAATAATAAGATGGCAATGAAACAAGCAAGTGAAAATAAGAAAAGATATATATTTTACCTTGAATACTTTTGTTTTTAATAACTCTCCATGTACTCTAGAAACACCATTCACAGAGTGAGCACAGACAACTGATAGATTTGCCATCCGAATACACTGTCCAATAATGGAAATAAATTTTCAACTTTCACACTACTGTAATTCACCACCAACATTGAACTGTGTACAAGCAGAAAAATCTATGGAAAACATAAAGAAGTTACTAGTAAATTAGCTAAAAAGGTAGGAGCCATTGTATTATTCAATTTCCACTAGTGCATCCCACTTTCTCAAAACGAATACATGCATGTAGAGAGAGAGACTTTAGTTAAACAGATATATTCAGATCTATAATGCATTCTAAATGTACAATACAACTGAATCTCAATCCAAAAGTACATGTGTTGGGTATTTAGATCCTGTTCCTCCATTCAACTCTATTTAGATCCAAGTTCTCTGTCATCTAACAAAATATTAAGTAATCCTTTACCACTTCAGCCAATCTCATCCTCGTCAATGTAACTAAATAATGCCCAAATATCCAACAAGAAAAATAAGCTTTCACAAATTAATAGTAGTCAAGGAAAACTTCACGATTCCAAATATAGAACCTAGACCAAGCTAGAGATTGCAAGATTTTCTATTCTTGAAGATCCTTGTGAAGCTAATAATAAGTCTAGAAAAGATGAAAAACTTTCAGGACTTGAAATAGTTAATTCGAGAGATATTTATTGCTTAGTTGAAATAATTAATACTATTTACCAGATTGTGTTGCAATCTAATATCTCTCTTATTTTCTAGTACTATTTGTGCTTCGTCATAATGCCTGAGATTAAGCAATTCTATTAGTATGACAACGTGAAAATGAAGAGAAGGTGCCTACTAGGAAAGACTTGTTAAAATTGTTAGCACAAAGTAATGCCAAAAATATAAAATAGCCAAGAAAAGATACAATTGAAAAGGATAAAATTTTGGATGAATTTGCAAATACCTTCACCGCACCGTCCTCAACAATTGACATCTTGGAAAGTCGATCATAATCTAAACCAATTTTCTTCTTCAACTCTTCAATGAAATTGTGGTTTATCTCATATATAATCTGAATAAAAGAGCAATTTCATCAGGAAAAACAATATGAGAATAGAAAAGAAAGACTATACTTCTCTTCCTCAACTCTTCCTATTTCAAAAATGTTTATGCAGTCCAACTGAATCTAAGATTGCAAGAAGCTTGTTGAACACATTTATATCTAGCAGTGATAACATAATCATACATTCTGAACTGAGAACTCACAATTATTAGGAAAGTCAAAGCAACAACAGAAGAAATTTACCCAAAAAGCATTCAGAATATATTTATGTGAGAAGAATACATTAAGAAAATCTACCAAACCCACTTGTAAATGGCGTGGTAGAAGATTTCCCAATAGATCAACAGGGATTCTCTCCAATCCTTCAGGCAATACTGTGTGAGTTGTAAAAGAGAAAATTTTGCATGCAATATCCCATGCTCTACTCCAATTCAAATGCTCTTCATCAACAAGTAATCTCATGACCTCAACTATTGTAAGAGATGGGTGAGTATCATTCAGTTGCAGGGCAACCTACATAATGAAAAATGATAAAAGTGCAAGTAAGTGGCAAACCATTATCTGAGCCAGGAATAAAATTTTGTGGGAAGGCTTTTCTAAGAGCAAAAGCCCTCCATTTGTAAACCACAAAGCAGCTCATGTATATATTTACGTGGAATTCACCAGCCATAATGACCATTAGCATGTCATGCCCGGGTTAGTTGTAATATTTGTTTCCGTGAAAGTGGCAAAAATACATAGAAATATTATTTTTGAACCTAAATATATAGCTTTTCTACACAAACACATATTTTCCTTACGGCCCAAGTCAATCTAGCCTATCTGAAAGGCAGGTCTATTTACAGAGTTTTTTAGCTGGTAGTAGAATACTCAAAAATGTCTACCAGAAATGTAGCTTAGTATGCCAAATATTGAGTCATAAAAATTTAGAATCATGATTTTTTTCTGATAAAATTTAATTAGTTGAAACACTATGATAAATAAAATCACTGAGATAAAAAAACCTTTTCAGGGAAGTCATCAATGTTGCTGTGAGTATCTTTGAACCTGCGAATAATGTCTTGCATTGATGCGGAGACAAAAAAATATTGTTGTTTCAACCGTATTTCCTTCCCCTGAAAGAGTAAATCAAGCAATAAAAATATATTGCCAGACAGGGATATATAGATCTTTATGATCACACAAGTCACAGAATATAATGCCACAAAACAGCAACAGTAAAAATTCAAAAAATGAAGGTGTTGTTCATTTGAGCATCAGTTAATGATTTAATTCAATGCCTATCCAACCTAGCATAGTCTTTTTGTGTCCTATTTACAATAGCATGAACAAAACAAGAGAAAAAACCATGGGAAACATTAATAGCTGTAAATGAAAAAAGATGAACTATCCTCCTTTCATCTCAGCAGAAGCTGACTGCTGAAAAAATAAATTGCTATCAAATACAAGCACTGTGAATAGAGCATGGAGAAACAATGTAATGAGGCAAATCAGATTACATTACATAAGCAATAACTAACCAATAGAAGAGGAAAATCCATGCCTGATAGGTTCGGTCATCAGGGTATAAAACACTGCTTATGGTTTCTGCCCTCTGTCGATTAACAACTGCATTGATGTAGTCTCCAGTATTATAGGCCTCCTGCAAATTATATAGGTCCCAGTAGTAGACTAAGCAAATTCTCCAATTTTTTCATGAAACGAGAGAGAATACTGAAAATTGGAGAAGTAGCAGAGCAGCTATTTGTTTCTTCATTACAACAAAATGTTCCTCTATATCTATACTACATGTTAAAGTAGACTAAGGATTCAATTGCAACATTTTTCAGATAACGTCCCCAATGTGCTATTAGATCTCCAAAATACCTGAACAGACTAAGTAGAACTTTTGGATAAATTTCTGTCATACTGTTTTCTAATTTTATTGACCCAACCTCTATCTTTAAGCTTCTCCTGGACAAAAGCAGAGAACATTACATGTACAAGGCTACAACGGTACAAATTAAAGGAACACTGCTCAACAGCATTGTGCATGGACAATGTACTAGTTGGATAAGGACATGACCACAAAGGGAGCTTACGATTGAAAAAGAAAAGGATTAAGAGGAGCAGATCCAATACAATTGGGATATAGAGCTCCCTTAATCAAATCTTAGCTTCTCGGCCTTTATCTTCCTCTCATGAAAACATTAATATTTTCAAGTGAACCAATAATTTGTTACATACATAAGATTCTCATTACTAGTGTTTGAAATCAAGTTAATGTTTTTTGGATGATCTATACTATAATGGTTTTCATCTGCATGGATGTGTATTATAACCAGTAACATGAAATGAATGAAAAGAATAATATACAACAATAGTAAACCTTACAATATCATTTTGATCACTTGGTTTCGCAGCCCAGAGGCGGAGAGTAATGGTATTCCTTGTTCCATAACCAGGTATTGGATTGTCATAGGCTACAGCTTCAACCTACCAGCACGGAAACAAATGATTAAGCTTACTTAAAATCCCATCAACTCAGGAAACTAGAACACTTAATTCCAAAATGTACTTCATAAAACTAAAACACAAAATAATGCAAATGTATAAAAGTTAAATAACTGAAAAGGATAAAATTTTGAAGAATGAATTGAGTACATGAGGATATTCCTGTTTACCGTTTCACTGGGGAGCCAAACTTTACGCTTTTCTCCATTACAATCTTCCTCTTCAACAGTCCCATAGAACTAAAATATCCAATAAATCTCTTGTTTAAGAAAAAAAGAATGGATGGATTGGCAGTGCCATGAAAAGAAATAATTAATGTGAAACTTGACCACAAAAGAAGGGGAAGTTCTTGCAACCTTCACAGGATAGGTTACATGAATCCGTTCTATCTCCCAAGGGTTTCCATAGTTTAACCAATAATCAGGTTGCTCATGCTGATAGCCATCCAATATGACCTGACGGAACAGTCCATACTGGTATCGTAGCCCATAACTGCAAAAAGTAAGATGTGATTCTACGTAATTCATATACAGCCTACATAACATGTTACAAAATAGTAGTAGTCGCTGAAAAGCTCTAAGAAGTATTTTAAAATTGATAATATTCATCAATTATATGACTTGTTGCATAACTTCTAATGGAAGCATGCCAAAGCCCTTTCAGGTTTTCACAAAACCAGTTACCGATTTGGTTGTTGGGAATGAAAATATGAATCACATTAAACATTTACCTAAGGAAGATTTTTGTAAGTTATATGTGCTATGTGAGCAATTAGCAGGAAGAAGTCAAGCTGTTTCTCTTTCTTCTATTTGAAGGGTTTTTACTTTCTTCTGCTGTGTCAGATAAAAATGCATCTGATTCTTAGACATATAAGGTGAAGGTAAAGATTTTTATAGCTAATCTCAGGAAGAAGAAATTTTTTCCTGAATCATCAAACATCTTTTCCTTGATTTTAGGGTGGTTGTATCAGGCTTTACGACATTAACCAAGCTTAAGTTTATCAAAGATATATATCTCTTAGTCCTGTTTATTTTTTGGAAGACTGCAACACCTCAAAAAGGCAATTATAACATTCGACGTGTACTAAGATCAATAAATGGAATGACAGAGTAGAATAGTACCCCCATGCAGGATAGTCCAATGTTGCTAAGGAATCCATTTGACAAGCTGAAAGACGAGCAAGGCCACCATTGCCAAGGGCAGCATCCCCTTCCTTGAAATATCACAAGAAAGAATTAATGCATAAGAACATAACAACTATCTTAATGTAAAAAAATAAAACAAAAGACAGTAGAAGTCCATAAATTTTCGAGCAAATTTGTTTGTTTCTACAAGGGAGAAAGGAAGAACATTCTAAGGCACCAATGTTTCTCCACCATCAAAAACCTATAAAATACCTCAATGCAATTGTTCATTTGTTTTCCGAATCAAATATATAAATTTTCAATTCTGTCAATTCCACATTATTGACATCAAATAGAATCTTTTTCTTTCCTCCACTAAAACTGAAAGCCATTCAATTAAGCTTTCTTCTTCAGGTTTTGTCCTTTTTATTTTTATTTATTTTTGTATTTTTTGTCAAGAAAGAGATATAAATGTACTATTGCCTTACAATCTAATTTCCCTATATAATAAATTAGAAATCAAATGCTGAGTTGTAGGACAATCAATCCCATTAATATGAAATAACTTGAAACAGAAAACAACATCCCTGCATATATATATATATATATTTACACATACATACATGCACTAGTCGTATGCATACCCCCAACATACTTGTTTTGGCCTTTTCTTCAATTTTTCTTACAAGTGTAACATGTACATACATTCACTCTGTTATTCCTACCTAATTCTGTGAGAAAAAGAAGAATCAAAAGCGTAGGATACAAAATTGCAAAGCCAACCTGCTCTGCCAAGACTTCCAACTCAAAACCAAGCTGAGTTAATGCATCTGCATACTGGTCGCGAATGCCAAGATTGATGACACTATTTGACAAGGAGCGACCTGATATTCCAATTTAAACCAAGTAAACGGTAATTCAACAAGTATATCAATCAAAAGTTATATTAGTTAACATTTTCTTCTAACGTACAATTGAGTGTTCCCATTAATTAAAGCAAAAAACTTCTTCAGAAAAATAAGCTTATTGCAATTCATGCTAGAGTATTAACTATTAGCTTCTTAGCTTATCATGCAACAAAATTTAAAAAAAAAATGATAGAAACTCATGATCAGCTACAAAAATATCATAAAGAAGAGGAATATATCAATAATACCCATAAGGTACTCAAGTGAGAGGAAGTATATGCACTTTGGATCTTTCCTCTTGAAACATATTTGGGTATCATGCCAACGTTCAATCAACCGATCTCTCACGCTATGTGCTAAAGCCTACACATAACAAAAAAATTAAAATTCATAGCAATATCATCACTTAAATGATTAACTAAATCAAAAATAATTCCTAATATTGTCTCATCCCTGATAAATCAAGAAAAAACGTTTCTTCTTTTTCTGAAGATTTTTCGATTATTAGATACAAAAATATGGAAGCTTTCCCGCCAAAATTAAAATAAATATAGTAATGGCACTACCTGGTAAGCTTCAAAATCGTCGAAACTAAAGCGTGGCCTGGCCACCGTATATTCAACGTGATCCAAAATATCCTTTTGAAGACTAATCGGATCGTTCTTCATAAACCGATCCATTAACCCGAACATCCTCTCCGCTTTTGCTCTATCTTCACTTAATTCAGTCCTCCTTACCATCACTCCTTTCCCGGTAGACCCCACCTTCACCTCGCCGACGACTCCATCTCCTCCTCCGTCAATTGCATCAATCAATGTTTCTTTGATCTTATCTAATCTCTCAGCATCATCGATTCTGTTTCCATTACAATCAGTGACATAAAACGTTTTCGTAAAGTAATCGCCCTCGAATTTCACAGTAGCTCTATCGACACGGAGGCCCAGGGTTTTGAACACGCGAGTGATGACCTGGAGAAGACCAATTCGGTTACGAGCGTGGATAATAAAAGTGGTGGACTGGTCATCTGTTTCGACGACGGAGGTGGTGATGGTGGTGGTAGTAGGACGCGATTCGTTAGTGGAAGCGAGCCTACCGGAAGTAAAACGGGAAGTGTTGATAGAAAGGGAAGAGTAATAGAGCTTCTTAGAGGGAGTGAAGAAGGGAAGTAAAGGAGTAGTGTTAATGGAATGAAAAGAGATTTTGGATGAGCAGAGAGGCAATGTGATAAGAGACATTGTGATTATGAGAAATAATCACAAAACATACAAGTGAATGAAAAGAATAGAAAGCGGGTTTTTATGTAGGTGAAAGATTGAAAGCGTGAGATTTTCTGGAAATTGGCAGGAAAAAGGGGAATTCAGGTTTTGTCGGAAGCGGAAAATCCTGAAGACTCGGTTAATTTTGTGGTTTTTCGGATCAAGTACATTGTCTCATTTCCAAATCCGGAAAAAGAGCATGATCATCATTCTATAATCGATTAAGCGGACCACCATCTTTGCCTATGGCGAAAGGCACTGTACTGACGGAAAATCACGAGAACCACCATTTTTGCAACCGCGGGACTCACGAGGATTCACTACTTTTCAGATGGAAACTTCTTTTTTTTTTTTTTTTTGTTAAAGATTAATAATTTTACAAGTATTTTTTTAATTTATTTTATTTTTTAAAATATTTTAATATATATGTACTATTATTATTAAATTTTTATATATATATTTTAATTGAAACAAAAGAAAAAATCTAATTTTCTTTAGGGGATATTAATTATAATTTTTTCTAAAAATTATAAAAGTAGATAAATATTAAAAATTATTTATTTTTATAAATAATATTTTTTTATAAATTTTAATTCACCTTATATGTAAGAATATAAATATTTCAACTGATTATTTTTAAGATATGGAAAGGTCGTTTAACAAAAAATAAAATAGAAGAGGCTTTAAAACGGCAACCAAGAAATTTTAACTTGTACGATATTGTCTGTTAGTTTTTGATATTGGAAAAATTGATTCGATCTTTATTATCAACTTTTGTACTTTCCGTTGCCGAAATAATTTACTTTTGTACATCATAAACTATAAAAACTCAAAATTAACATGAATTCGACGGTAAATTCTTACAATCTCCGTTTGAAAAAATAGATTTATTTCTATTTTCATATATATTAAAAAAACAATAATTTTTATTTTATATTTTTTATTAATATTTTTTATTTATATTAATAAATAATTATTTTAAAAATGATTATTATCTAATTATATAAATCAATAAAATTTTATTATCAATAAAATTTCATTTAATATTAAATCTCACAACCTATAAAATTTTAACTTTAAATATCCAATAAAATTTCATTTAATTTTAACATATATGTGTTGTTTATTTTAATATTTAATTAATTATTTATTAATAAAATATGATGTGATGAAATATTAAATAGAAATATATTAATAAATTAACATATTAACTGCACTTAAAAAAAATAAAAATGAATTATAATTTCGAACGGATAAAAAAATAAAATGAGTTTATCTTTTCTTGATGGAGATAATATTTATTTTTTAATATGATAAATTCTTCTTTTCAAGATGAGTCTGCATTTATAAAAGTTTGAATTTTTATTGAGTGAAAAAATAATAGTTAAAATTACTATGACGTTTTAACATTTTTTTAAATTATTTTAAATCGTTTATGTGTTCTTAAAATTATGCGAAAACGTTTTTACTTTTTGCTTTCATTTGATAATTAGATCATTTTATCTGATTTTTTTCTTTTTTTATTAGTCAAAATTTAAAAAGCCAATTTTTAATTAAAATATTTATTTAATACCCTAATTATTCCATGTTATTTACCCATCCCATAACCCATAACCACCTTTTTTCTTCTTCTTCATTTGACATTCCAAATCAAAACCCATGATAGATAATTACTCACCAAAATTCAAGTAGCAAAACAACAATTGATAACATCACCATAATTACCCACCAAAATTCATTAATAAAACTTAATAATTCACTCACAAAAGGTGGATGAGATTGATAAAAATACACTCATTTTCATCCCATGGTAATAATTATACATCTACATCATTTATCTATCACTATAGAACCTCACATCCATCGTCTCTCGCCTCCGATCATAACCCGAACTCATCCCATTCAGATTTTTCAGTCGCCCTGACTCTTTCGCCCCCGCATTAACTCTCCTCCAAATTAACTTTTGTTTCTTTTTTATCAGCTACACCATCATCGTCTCTGGCTTATCTCTCATTGGATCCCTTATTGCTTTGATCATATTTGCTGAGATTATTCCATATTGAAATATTATAAAAATAAATATCAATACATAACTAAATAACGATCTTTATCACATTAGTTTGATTCAAATTTTTGTAGTTAAGGTGATCAAATAAAAAATACTACTAAATAACATATATTCTCTTCAAATTACCTAATTATCCATCATTACTAAATAAAGCCAAGTATAAATTTCTACATGATATCATTACCAAATAAAGCCAAATATAAATTTCTACATAATATCATAGCGGGTTTCAATCTTGATTTGTCAAAATACAAATAAAAAATATTACTAAATAATCTACACTCTCTCCAAATTACCCAATTAACTCTCGTTACCAAATAAAACCAATTATAAATTTCTACACTATTAGCCTTCATATTTGCACTCTGGTTGCTCCTCTACGTTTTTAGGGAAGACCCGCTTGTCTTATGGGGCTATCAAGCGAGTGATCGTCTGGTTTTTATAGGTTTAGTTTTGGTCTCAATTTTGGCGATTTGGTTAAGTAGAGGCTTTTGGAGTTTGGTATTAGGGGTTGTGATTGGAATTTTGAATTGTGAGGTTCATGCCAGTTTAAGGAATTCAAATGGTTTCTTTGTCGATGAACAAAAAGCTGCTTCTAGACCTTTGATCGATTCAGTTTATGGGTTGGATATAGAACTGTTTCTAGTTCTGTATATGATCGTGGTAAATTTTCATTATAATAGAACTGACCTACTTTTCAAAAATTATCATAGTTTGATTCTTTAATGAATCTCCATAGTGTATGTGTTTTAAATGGAAGTACCTGCAATTACTTTGATTCTTAGATAAAGACTATATTAGTGTATTATGAATTTTTCTTATACTTTTTCTTTGTGTGTGTTCAAGCATGTTTTGAATCTTGGGATTTATTTGGGGATTGTATTGTACTCAGAGTTTATTTGTTTGAAAATATTGAATTTGTGAGAAATTGATCTACCATTTAGTATAATTTGCAATGAGATTGGTAACGAAAGAGAGATGGATGAGTTAAAAATTTCGGTGTGAGCAAAAGTAAAATTAAATAAGTGGTATGAGAGTAAAAATTAGAATAAAAATGAGGAGATTATAAATTTTTTTTATATTAATTTGATATTTTTTAATAGGAAGATCTATTTTTTAACTGAAGTAAAATATATAAACATTTTAATATAATTTTAAAAATATATAAATAATTTAATATAATTTAATAAAAATATAAAAATATCACAGTAATTAATCTAGTCAAATATAAACTAGGGCATAAATTGTTTTACAACCCAAGAAATAAATGCCAACCTTTTAACTATTGGCAAAATTAATTTGATCGTCACATAAGTTTTTCTTTTACCAAGTTTTTATTTCTACTTTTGTTAACGAATAAAAAGAATAATAGAAATTTTTGTCTTTAGGTGGAAATACTATTCAATTTTATGACCAATTCCCAAATCTTCAATTATATACATAATAATGACAATTAAAATATGAATTTTAAACTTTTTTTTTAAAGAGAATTATGAATTTTAAAGATTATTCTAACTTGTAACTTTTAATAATTATTGAAAAAGTACAAGAAAAAAATAAATGATCTATGGGACAAAAAATGTGACAACGAACTTTGCTTATATTATCTTTCATATACAATGAACTTACTTTTAATTTGTTAACAAAAACAATTTAAATCACCTGATAAATATGATTGGATTTCACAAAATACCACATATCAATAAAGTCTTAAATAAAGGTGGAATTAGAAATTAAAATTTAGAGAGGTTAAAAATAATCGTAGATAAAAAAATATTTAAATTTGTAATGTTAATATAAAAAATTTTAAAATATTTAATATTATTATTATATGTAAAATATTTATTTATATATAAATATAATAATACATTAATGACAAATAAAATCTTTAAAAATCAACCATAAATTTATAAATTTCATAAAAATTATTAAAAAATTATGAATTTTACAAAATTAATTCACTTAAAAAAATATATAAATATTTTTAAAAATCTTACTTCAATACACTCCCTAATTTTTAAAAGTGTTACTTGACAAATGTCAAAAAAAAATTATAAACAACTTTTGAACTAAATTTTTAGAATAATAATAATAATAATAATAATAATAATAATTTAGATTTCATTTCTTATTGTATTTGTATTATTTTTTATTTTAAATTAATTAAAAATAATAATTTTTTATATTAATATCCACGAGTTAATAAAAAATATGAATCACATGCGCTAAAAAAAACTAGTAAATATGAAAGGAGAAATAATAACTTAAATTTGCGGCAGACTTCAGTGTGATCATAGTCATGTATTGTGCACATGTGAAGAGATTCGGATTTAATATCAAGTTTTACTTCTTCTTTTTTTAACAAGCTAATCACTAATTTTTTCCAAAGTACCCTTCTAGGTGGTAGAGCAGTGGGCTTAAGCTTAGGTGAGTGAGCTGGGCTTCGAACTTTTGGTTTGAAGCAGTGCAGCATCAATCAATGGTGGAGAAGCAATTGGTGCTGGCGCAAGGGTGACAGGAGCAGGTGAGGCAACAATGGGTTCTTGAGTTGGAGCAGGCTGAGGTTGAGCAACTAGTGGCTAAATGCAGGTTGAGCAATAGGTGGACGAGGCTCAGGGGGCAGGGGTTGGAGCAGGTTCAGGTATTGGACGGGCAATTGAAGGCAAACAGAACAATGAACGAGATTGGTTCAAAGCCCACCTCGTTCATCTAATAGTTTTTGCTACAAGAGAACAACGGCTGGCGATGCGAGAGGACTGGCGGTGGAAGCGTGAGGATCTTTTCTTGTGGTGACGATTTGCGGTGATGGAGCCTAAATGAGCAGCGGCCTGCGATGACAGATGGTGACAACTATTATTTTTGAATTTTCTTAGTTGTTGGAATTGGTAGGGTTCTATTGGTGGGTGAAGCTAGTGGATGTGGACTTTGATATGGAGTAGTCAGTTCAGATTGGACTTCAGAAAATAGGCTGGTTTGGGATAGGCAAAACCTGGTTGTTGTTAGGCTACAGAGGCAGCGGCCGGCGTTGATGATGATAAGTCAGTACCAGTGTCTGTATCTAGTGACGGAGCAGAGTTTGCGAGAAATAACGAGTGGTGTGAATTTTCTCCGAATTTTAGGACTGGTAGAATTTGAAATTGATGATAATGGTAATATTGTGAACGTTAATGGAATCAAAGTGCCAATTTATTTGTCCATTACCGAAATAATAATTATTCAATTATTGTCATTCTTTTTGCATATAGAAATCCTGTGATCAATTCGTACTGCTGCATGGTAAAAAAAAAAAAAGCATTGTAATTTATTTCAGAATTTTGTAAATTTTGTTTAATTTAATTAGTGTGGTAAGAAGAGGAAAATTAAGAAAAAATAAATATATTTTAATATATATATTTAATGATAACAATTAACAAAAATAACCATTTAATTTACATAATTAAAATTAAAAAATTAATAAAAATAAATAAATTAAATAATAATTTATCCTTATTAAAATTTAAAGTAGCATGAGTTCAACTATATTTTAAATAAAACTTCTAATTTTTAAGATTAATATTATTATTTATTAAGCTTTGTGCTACATCCTATGTGATATAATAACATTAAAAAAAAAAAAAAAAAAATTATTTAAAGGGAAAAGTTTCGGTAAAAACAAAAAGGCCGACAAAATCTGGAAAGTTCCACACCCTTCTACACCTCTAAGGTGTTCCAGACAAATCCTTCTCTCTTCTTTTCTCCTCCTCTTATTCAGGTCCCCAGTATCACTCATCAATGAAAATCATACTCAGCAACATTAATTGATACTGCAAAACCCACCAGCCTTCAATTTTTTGCACAAGAGAAGCAAATAATAATACAGAGAAAAATTCAATATGGGTGTTGATTATTACAAGATTTTGCAAGTTGATAAGAATGCTAAAGATGACGATTTGAAAAAGGCTTATAGAAAACTTGCTATGAAATGGCACCCTGATAAGAACCCGACTAACAAGAAAGAAGCTGAGGCTAAATTCAAGCAGATCTCTGAAGCCTATGAGGTAATTAATCATCATCACTATCCATTCTTTCTTTCAATTTCTTGGGCTGATGATTGATTATTTGGATCAGCTCTGTTTTGTATGTATATATTTGTTTGCTGTTTATCCGTGGAACTTTTGATTTATTGTATCAATAAGGATAGGTAGTTTTCTGGGTTTTCTTTGGAAATGGCAATTGTTACTCTTCCTGTTATAATTTCTTTTTGTTATTTGAGATTTCTTGATTTTATACTTTTATGGGTATTTCTCCGCTCTATTTTTTATGACGGTCCTCTGAGAATTCGTATATAATCATTTCGTGTATAATATTTATCATTTTCTCTCTATATCTTATTTTATGGGCTCCCTTAATTCTGGAAGCTGATATTGCATCTGAATTCTTTTGCAGGTTCTAAGTGATCCTCAAAAGAGAGCAATCTATGATCAGTATGGAGAAGAAGGGCTCAAAGGCCAGGTGCCTCCGCCGGATGCTGGTGGTCCTGGAGGAGCAACCTTCTTCTCTACTGGAGATGGACCAACAACATTCAGATTCAATCCTCGAAATGCAGATGACATTTTTGCTGAATTCTTTGGCTTCTCAAGCCCATTTGGAGGAATGGGAGGTGGTAGTGGCATGAGGGGTGGTTCAAGATCCTTTGGTGGAATGTTTGGTGATGATATTTTCTCTTCTTTTGGTGAAGGACGTCCAATGAGTTCAGTTCCTCGCAAAGTCTCTGCAATTGAGAATACATTGCCTTGTACTCTTGAGGAGCTTTACAAGGGAACTACTAAAAAGATGAAGATTTCAAGGGAAATTGCTGATGCTAGTGGGTAAGTGTGGCAATTTCATTTTGAGTTTTTGACTTCAATATGTATGTCTATGTGTATTTTTATCTGTTTCTATTGGGTTGTGTTGCTAATCGAACGTGTAACAATGGTGAATGACTTGTTCATTAATACTTGTAAAATTGTTTTCTGCAGCCTGTTAGTGAATGAAAGGTCCATTAGTCCCTAGATGTGTTTGATGGCTATTGCTTCTGTAGTTACTAGCTATGACCATGATAATGCTCTACCATTGCAGTTGTCAATCACCTCTGTGTGCTTCTGCCTGTTGATAGTTATAGCTACACTCATCATTTGGTCTACTGGTTTATTAACTGCTTGTTTTTTCCTTGTGATGATACAGGAAAACCTTGCCGGTGGAGGAAATATTAACTATTGATATCAAGCCTGGATGGAAAAAGGGAACGAAAATCACCTTCCCGGAGAAAGGCAACGAGCAACCAAATGTGATACCTGCTGATCTAGTTTTCATAATTGATGAGAAACCACACAGCACATTCACAAGGGAAGGCAATGACCTGGTTGTGAGCAAGAGGATAACTCTTGCAGAAGCTCTAACAGGCTATACTGTCCATCTCACAACTCTAGATGGCAGAAGCCTGACCATACCAATCAACAATGTGATTCATCCAGACTATGAAGAAGTTGTTCCAAAGGAAGGAATGCCAATACCAAAGGATCCCTGGAGGAAGGGTAATTTGAGAATCAAGTTCAACATAAAATTCCCAACAAGGTTAACAGCTGAGCAGAAGTCAGGAATCAAGAAATTATTGGCCCCGTAGGTTGGTTTATTATGAGCAATACATACGGAGTCCATTGTGAATATGTTTTTGTTTTTTGAGTTGTACTTGCTTATTTGTGTTGTATGGTTCAACTAATAATACATCTGTTATCCAGTCTAATAAAATTGGCAAATTTAGCTTCATAGAAATTTAGAATCAACTACATTATTTTGGCTAAATTAGTATTTAGTTGTACTATTAAATTTGTTTAATCCTTAGTATTTTGTGTTGTTTGATAGAGAATTGAATCAAACACCAAAAAATAAAGTTTAGTATTTCGAGTGCCAATAATATGATTTTAGTTTCAATACAATCTGCTCTTCATACTGTACTCTGTTTTATATATATATATATATGCCCATGAATTGTGAGAAATATATTTTATTATGATTTAAATTCATTATAATAATCTAAAGATAATTACTATGTATAGTTATTAGTGTGAACTCTCTGGTACCGTTGTAATTAATTATCTAACAACTATATGAAAATATTAGATGAAACAAAGAATTAATAAAATATTTTTGTTCATATGTACATTTTTTTTTGTCTATATATAGTTATTATTTATTTTTCCACTGAAATACTTTTTTTTTTTTCAAGTTAAAAAGTAACATTTGAGATTAATGTTTTTGGTATCCATTTGCAAAGGTCACTAAATACGTTTACAACTCAATTTTTTTTATATAAATGGTGAATTTCATGTTAATAAGCTCAATCCACGAAAGAAATAATGTTGTTTTGCCAAAGTTGACTTATATATATATTGTTTATGCAATTTGTTTATTTGTATATGTCATGTTCTTTTTATATTCTTATGTCATATTTGTACAATATATATTTTTGTTAATTTTTTATAATATACAGTAAAATTTCTATAAATTAATAATCTTTATTATATAATAATTTTTCACGATATCGACGATTTGAATTAATAGAATAAATTAATATTTGATTAATTAATATTTTTTTAATTAATAGTATAATAATATTAATTTATAGAAATTTTATAATTTTTTTTAATAGTTATTGTTTTTGTAATTTTGCAGCAACACAGATTATACGCTAGTGTATCTATCAAATCTCTCCTTCAATACTCAAAACAAAGGCCATTCATTAGCTCAGCCTAAAAAAATTATTATTTTTATTAATAGTAATCAGCATAAACATTTGAATTTGAGAAACCGAAACTTATTACGATCACACGTGGAAATCGATCAAATCGAATTAAATCTAAATCGATAATTTTATAATTTATTTAATTTGATTTAATTTGAAAGACTGAATAAATTAAAAATTCAATTTGATTTATGATTTACACATTTATTCTTTAATTTTAAACTGAATCAAATCGAAATTGTATATATATATTATTTTTTACTATTATTATAATTAAATATATTTAATTTTATTTTATATAAATTATATTTTTTAACATAATATTAATTTAGAATTTATAAAAATATCATTCATAAAAATTAATAAAGATAAATAAAAAAAATAATTCTTAAAAAAAATATAAATTTTAGATGTGTTAATTAATAGAATAGACAAGTTTTGGGTTGTATAATATTGAACTATTTTTGAAATTTTTTTATTATTGATATTTTATTAGTGTTTTTTTTAAAATTTATAATAAAGTAATCACGATTTATAAAAAAAAAAAAATTGATTTAAAATCGATAAATTGAAAATATTCAAACAAAGTTAAAATTTGATAATTTTATTATAATAATGATTTGATTTGATTAAAAAAAATTAAATTAAAGATACTAATTTAATTTAATAATAATTTTTTAAATTCAACAAATTAAATTAATGTCGCCCCTACCTATTATAGACTATATAATTAGTTTCTCTTGACACATTACTCCAGATAGCAAGTGTGCTCCATTTTCTTATGAAGCTAAAGAAGAAAAAAAGAGTGAGAAATTGAGAGGTCCTATGATGCATGTAGAAATTCAGGGCACATAACGTTTCAGCGTTTTAGAGTTTCAGAAACGTTTCAAAAATGGAAACTCAAAAGAAACAAGTACGAAACAATCGGGGCCCATTTCTGTAATTTCAGAAATTTGCTATACGTACAGACGTACTTAGAAAAGCACTTCTCATCTTTCAACACGTCACAAAATAAAACCTAAGCAACGCATGCAGACTTCTCTCTCAATTGACCGTCAAAGCGAAGTCATGTTCAGAGCCGCCTCGACATCAATCTCCAACAATTTATACCAGAAACTAAACTGGACAGTCTTGTGCTAGGTGGGATCAGTGTCGGCAAGAGCGTGGGGTTTGATCTTGTTATCATGGTTAATGTTCTTGAGGTGCTTGGCTGAGATTATCAAAGCTTCTATTTCTCTGAGTTGGTCCTTTGGTGGGTCGGTCTTGCGGAAAAATATTAATATGGTATTAATTGAATTAATTAATGGATGCTGTGAGCTTAGACCCCGTTTAAGTTAATTATTCGTAGTAGCTACTAATTATTGATCTGGAAATACCGTTTTCTGTTATCGCATCCGTTTCCATGTTACCTAGGAGAGGTTTCGCAGGGAAACTTAATTACTTTATTAATAAAATAAATTTTGTTACATCCAGAGACAAATTATATGAAGGTAAAGGAAAGACAATACAATAGGGATAAAAAGGAATTAAAAAGAAAAAAAACCCTAATTTCTCATGACACATGCTTAGCATTTATATCTTAATTCAATGCTCTCTAAAAATAATGAACTACAACGCGGATCTAATAATCTACCTATTATCTTCTACCTGAATTTTCTGATCATGTATATTACCCTATCATAAATCGGAACAGGAAGGGGCAACCCTGTTTCCTCTTTCTTTGTTCTCTTTCGCACAAATTCAGCTGCAAATACCAAAAATAAAATGCAGCTAACGAGCAAGAGCGTAACAGCTACTGGAAGCATAATACCGCTTCACCAGGAATTGCCATCAATAGACAAATATTATTGCAATATTTGTTTACCGCTTCACCAGGAATTGCCATCAATAGACAAATATTATTGCAATATTCGTTTACCGCTTAACCAGCAATCTCCTTCACTAGCAAAATACTCAATCACTATAATCATCTGAAGCTGCTGAGTCTGAGCCATCCTCATTCTCCATCTTATTGGCTGCTCCACCTGAGCCCTCGCTTATTTCAAACTCTCCCTCCCAGTCTTCAACTCCCAAATCTTCAATGCCATTATCATCTCCAGAAGCATCTCCATCATCATCACTTACTTCCTCTGAATTTCGATTCCACCGATTGGAGGCCCCATTAAAACTTTGTTCCCAGTTTCCTTGTTCATACCCCTCTACTTCAATATTGTCATCAGATTCTGCTGCTTCCACACTGTTACTATTATCAGCATCATCCACATCCATCGCAACTTTTTGAACACCCCAATCTTCGTCATCCAAATTTCTTAATGTTCTATCATAACTCGTTGGGCCAACTGAGTTGCTCATACGACCAATCAATGTTTCCTCAGCTACCATAATTTCTGCTCTCCTCCTTCTCACTGTTCGGCGACCCCGACCAGACCCTTGTGCATTTGTCCTTCGTCCTTCTTGTTTTGGCCCTAGATTAAATTTCTCAATTTCCCTAGATTTGCGCTTACTTGTATCAGATTTAACAACAGGTACTCTCTTCTGCCATTTTGTACCATATCCTTGATCTCGGCCTCCTCGTCCACGTTTGTAGCTGTTACGTTTACCACGCAAGTCATTGAAGTGCTTTTCTTTTACATTTTCATCTTGCTCCAGTTCTTTTAGTTCAATCTCTTTACTCACAAGAGGAGAATATCTTGAAGGAAGCTTCTGCATACAAGGAATTACCTAATCAATTCAAAAAGTTTCTAGGATTGTCCATCAGACAAAATTTCTAATTCCCCTTTTCAAAGGGTAACAGGTGCACATCAGATAAACAGTTTTTGCACCAGTAGGGATGCTAGCATGTTAACACAAAACCATCACTTATGGTGAAGCCATAAATGTCACTTATGCTGAGGAACACCAAATTCCCCCAAGTATAGTGGGACATGAAAATGACGGCAAAATGAAAATATAAAAAGCACAGCAGCAAAACAGGAAAATTGAGGGTGAGGGTGTAAGTAACTGACCATAAAAACTTTAACTGGCTTGTCCTCATTGGGCTCAGCTTTTTCATGCTGAATGTATGTAATTGAAGCATCTAGCTCAAAAAGCCTAAGAGCAACAGCAGCAGTGGTTTTTGGTATCCATGGAAGCACAGGAACTGATCCCATATCAGCAGATCCATATAAAGCACTCTGTAATGAACTGGAGGAACCCAATAATTCTTTTGTTGTCTCAAAGTTAGCAGATAAGAAGTCTCGTTTTATGGCACTCTCAAGCACAGTCAACATCTGCCAACATAAACTGTTAAATAAGTAAAATCATCCCCCAATATATAAAAGATTAAGATGTGATGCTAGGCTTACTATGCCATCTTATTGTACTGGCTTACCACAATTTCTTATATAGCACATCTATAAACACCATTCTCCATTGAAAGAAGAAAATAAAAAATGCATTCAGTCCTTCTATATGCATTAATACCATTACCATGTAAAGACTACATTATCCTGATACTTGATCATGACACATTTAACTGGAGCAGATAGACATATGAAACCAGTACAAGAACAGTAGTAGAAGAAGACAAGTGCACTGATAATTGATTTGTTATGTCATGTGAAATGTAGTTAGAGCATTAACCAATGCAACATGACCGGACAATACAAATTTATGTCAAAAAAAAAAACAATAATTATAATAATTTAGTTGATCACATGGTTAAATTTAGGCAGTATCAATTGTGTCCAGCACCTGCAGTAATTCCTCTATTGATGATGACCTGTTCAACTTTGTAGCCCAGGTCTTTCTGTAGTTATCCATCCAAAATGCTTCTAGTGCTTCTGGTGGAACAGATCCCTGCTCATTCAAATGTACAAATAATAAATGACATGTCACGACATAATGAGCAATACTTGAGCTCCCAGAATGCAAGAAACTTATTAATAATTGAAATATTATTTCACCTCAATGAAAGCTAAAAGAGCCTTTATCAATCTGATTCCAAGGGGTACAGAAGCATCACAAACTCCAGGGTCTAATTTCCCAGTATCTTTACACTCAGTTTCATGTTCAAAAATATTAAAACTTTTATTAGCAGCACTGAATGTCTGGTGGCAAGAAAGACAGTGCGTGTCTTCAGTGTGATAAGAATCAAAACACAAGTCACAAGTGGCCAACAGTTGCGTACGCCTTTTCTTCCCATATTTCATAGCACGTAGTGTTAAGGAATTGAAGCATTCTTTCCACATCCAGTTCTGAAAATCTTGATACCTTTTCAAAGCACCTTTCTTTTCCATTTCGTTTCTCCCAAGCTCAATTCTGAACAAAGAAGATGTATCCAACGTATCAGAGTTTGAACCACAAACCATACTACTAGGACTGCTGATGCCAGCCGAGTCATCAGGACTAGAATCTGATTCACCAGCTTCATTTTCAGCTGCAGTTCCAATTTGGCTCCTAACGTTTTCAGATTGCAAGTTTCTTTGGACATTTTCTTTGAAGGATTTCTCAATCTTTTGCAACATTACACGCAAATGGGATTCCCTAACCCCACGAGTATCCAAAGATGACAGAAGAGCATTAAAAGCCTACACATTAATTAATAGAATTGAATAAATGCCAGTGAATGCTGTAGGGTATCAATACAAAAGCAACAAACTAATTATTATGATTTGAGTTCATGTTGTGATGCAATCAATCATCAGAAGCGCTGCCAGTCATAAAGACTAATGAGATCACTTTCCTACTTTTATGGACTAAGAATGAGAATTCACAATATAGGAGATGATATTTTGAAGAAAGATATTTGCCCTGATGCAAGTAAACTCCCTACAAAGAGTCAACAGAAAGTAGAATAGGAAAAGGAGGAAAACTCCTCCTTATAAGAAATCACATTATTAAACAAAACAATTGCCAAAAACCACTCCATAAAACAAATAAAAACTAATAAGACAATTCTGATTACACCTGCACATTATATCTGTTTACTTCTAATTAACAATAATTGGAGTAATTCATTGTGAAAACCTCATTTGAATAAGCAAGAAATTATCATCACCCAATTAAAATCCATGTCATAGATTAAAAGGTCAATAAAAATAAGTGATTTTTTGTCAAGGATTCTTAAAATCGTTATAACAGACTTGCAATCAAGATATAAATGTTAAATTTAATATCATGGAGGGATGGAAAAACACATTAATCGTAAGAGTTAAATTACCTCTTCAGAATCAATAAGCCTCCAATTTCCATCATGTAATTCAACAAAGATCCTACCAGAACATGGATCATTTCTAGAAGCAGATGCGACAAACTGCCAATATCGATTCCGTCTGCGATCTTGTCCAAGAGGCAAGGACCTGTAGACATATATCTCTTCTGCTATGTGGCCAATATAAGCTTTCAGCTGCGAGCGTGACCTTTTTGAAGCATATCCATGTTGCTGATTTGAAAAGTTATCTGGATTTGTGGAGGGATCTTGAACTACCAAGGTTTTCTCACTAAGAATGCTATTGAGGTGATTCTGTACCTTCTCTGCAGCAAGCAATGGTTTTTGGTCTTCCGCAGTGCTTGGAGACGCCTCCTTACTTTTGCTATCAACAAGAGGCGATGGGCTTTGGAAGCCCTCCACTGCAGAACTAGCAACTTGCAATTCAGCTTTGCCCGCAGTAGAAGATGGAAAATCCAATTTACCCACAATATCTTCTTTCAAGCGACTTCTATCTAATTGTGCTTCAGCCCATATTTGCTTTTTAAGAGCATTTGCAGCTTCCAAACGATCCTGCAAAAATAGTTACCACCAATTTAAAGAACAAAAGATAAAGAAAATGAAAAGGGAGAAAATTGAACCCATCAATCTTCCAACTAAAGCAATTTAAAATATGTTATTCAGAAAAAGGACATTTACCTCAAGCACAGCACGAATGGAATTTCCTTCATTTGCAACACCAACTAAGGCAACAAGGGCATTAAGTCGCTCCTCAACACTGAGATGAGCATATTCCCCTTCTACAAATCCTTGAATCCATGATTCACCTGACTTGCTTTCATCAATCTCAATATTTTGCTGATCTATATTTCTAAGCCCTATATCTTCATGAGCAACATGTTGATCAATAGTCTTTGTATTCTTGGAACTATTTAGAGGGACTGATGGAGGATCTCTGTCAAGTTCATTTTG
Organism: Aleurites moluccanus; assembly: GCA_948193065.1. Classification (NCBI taxonomy): domain Eukaryota; kingdom Viridiplantae; phylum Streptophyta; class Magnoliopsida; order Malpighiales; family Euphorbiaceae; genus Aleurites; species Aleurites moluccanus. The sequence goes on along the minus strand of CANXYC010100919.1, from coordinate 50,024 downwards.
AGCAATTAATGGAATGCCATTGCAGATATTATCTTTTCTACTTCCTGAGCAAGTGTTTGCTTCATTAGAATGGTCTACACTTCTGTTAGCTCTCAATGGAGTGGCAGCTAAATCATCAACTTCAGGGTCCTCATCAACATCACCTTCAGAATCTTCATCTCTTTCAACATCGTCTGCATCTTCTCCACCTAAAAACCCATTTTCAAATATTCGAATTTTCTTTCTGGCAGATGAAAGTATTGCCTCAGCATCAACAGGATCCTTTCTGTAAGCAGCCCGTACACAATATGTTGAAGGAGCGATTCTTTCAAAGAGCTTTTGATCCCTTGTCAAAGCAACAGATATAGATGCCTCTGGTGTCTTGCTTGTTGTCAAGTCTCGAAGCCCAGATTTCTACATTTAAAAATAAATAAATCAATCACAATAACAAGGACAAGCAAAGTGGACTTAAAGGTAAGTTTAACAAATATAAGAACTGACCTGAATCTTATCAGCAAGTTCTAGCACGGTTAATCCTTTATTTCCCTCGAGTGAAAGAACATGAAAAGCCGCAAACTTAACTGTTCCAGGTGTCAACCGATGTCTAGATCTTCGAGGAAGTAATAAGCCCCTTTCTCGCATAAGTGCAAAAGCATTTTCAGCTGCTGATCCATTGCGCAGAGTAGAAATTGTATTTTCACAGCCTTTAACCTTCAATTACAGATAGGTGCAACTAAATTAAAGGACAGAACATAAAGAAATATGGTTCCTTAAAAAAATATCTCCCCACCAAATTGCTGAAGGAAGCAACAGAAACTTAGAGAACGCCACAAAGTTTGTCCAATGTGAACATAAGAGGTTCATCAATTCAAAACATTTGCAAGTTCCTAGAAGTAACTATGACTCAAAAGTCAAACAAATGAAACACATCTTATTTATGGCATTAATTTGATATAGCACAAAATGTCATCTTGATTATGAGCTGTTAGATTAACAAATTGATGCAAGCTACAACGTCCATCCATGCAACTAACATAGACGTTCATTTTATTTGGCCATCTTGCTACACTGAACTGGAACCATTTTCCAGTTCACACCTAATTAGAAGCTGTCAAAAGCACAGTATTGGCAATATCACAAGCTAGATCTCCTTTATAAGCCAAACCTCAACTACAGCAAAATGGTTCTCACTCCAGAACTATTTTTCCCTGTTCCTATTAATCTGCCTAGTCTCAGGGAATATTGTTGCAAAATCTTTATGACCTTAACATTCAATATGAAATCAGCTCCCCCTTGATATATATTAGCTGTCAGTGAAGGAGCTCAGCACAGAGAGTGAAAGGGAGCAGAATGTGAAAATGTAGAAATAACTTGAAGGACAAACCTCATTATTATCACCCAAGTGTGTCCATGTTGCATTCCTTTTCTTCAACCGTGGCCCAAATCCTGTGGACAATGCCAATTGCCGGAATACTTCAGGCCAAGTTAATGGATTTAAGTGTCTCTGCCAGTTGCGTATGTCAAAGCCCCACATATAAGCCTAATGAACATAGTAAAAACAGAAGTTGGTTCAGCATAAGGAAAGAATAATATGCCAACAAATCACAACTTTAACAAATTAGTGGAGCAGAAGTTACCCCCTCAACAATCTGCAGGTGTCCACCTTCAGGATTAGCTGAACAATATTGATTTGTTCCCAATCCAGTAGAGGGTGTCCGAGCAACATCTTCAATATCTTTGATTATCAATTTTAGAAGAGAAATATGTACCTCACCCAGCAACCTTGAATCCTAAAATCAGAACAAGTATATCAATAAGGAGGCAAAAACAGATGCTTAAAATGAATCAAGAAAACAAAACAAAACTCGGTTAATAACTCACATAGTCATGAAAAGATTGAACAAACTCATCCAGAGTAAAAGGCCATAACCCAAGAACATCAGCAAAAGTAATAAAAAATCTCCAAACCTGAAAAAGCAACAAATTTTGAGATCTCAAAATGGAGGCACTAAATTCACATTAATTAAAATATCTCTAAAGGATCAATAACAAGTACAGGTAACAAATTTATGAGAGCACATAACATTCATAACTTAAATGTATGTTGAAAATGAAGACCTAAAAAAATGAGCCGAAAAAAGGTGTCAATTTTATTTGTAGAATTCAACTGCATGCACCTAATGAAGTCAAACACTTGACAAATAACATAATCATGGCTTATATTTGATTTTGATGAATGCAACCTAGCAAGAAAAGGAACTTGCCCATGCATTCACACACACAGAGAAAGAGAGAGAAAGATAGAGCACTGAAAAGAGATATTGTCCCTTCCAAATTGTAGAAATCACCATGGCGTTGAAACTGAAGTGCAGAAGATGAACATGGTAAAGATTATTCAAAAATACATCTAGCATGAATTAACACCATAAAAAATAAAATAAAATAAAATAAACAAGCACACAAATATATGAGTAATATAAAAATAATCTTTAGGGCATACCATCAGAAGATTCCCAATATTTTCATCTGAATCCATCCAAGGTTGAATTGCAAATGGTTTTTTCATTTGAACAGATTCTGGCGGGAACATACTTAAAGAGTCTGAAGCACAAAAAAAAAATGTGTTTCAACTGATCAGGAAAAGAAATAGTGGCACATAAAAGTATGACATACAAACAACAAGAAAGAGAACTCGTTGGTATAGTATAAAAAAGATGTATAATGCAAAAAATAAGGACGCACTCAAGATGCAAAATTTGAAATGGAAGTGAATTAGAGGCTCTATGATAGTTCCATCTTCGTTTGAAGCAAAAAATCAAGTTCTCATTGACTCCAAGAAATTCACTTTCATTGTTTACAAGCAAATATTAAAATTTTGTTTGCTTGCATCCTATGAACAAAGTTTAAAAGTTTGGAAAGTTTTCACAATATCAGAAGACAATGAAACGCTCATTTTTAACTAGGCATCAATACCTCTAAATGACTCAAGGTTTTGCAAAGCATCGTAATTAAGGTGAACTATTGATGTCAAGCCCTTGCTTGCGGCAGCCAACTCCATGAGTTCCAGCTGTTCATCCTCTATAAGATCCAAAGATTCTTTAGCAATTCTGCGTGCAGTTGCCTTTTCAATGGCAGCTTGGCGCTTCACTGCCTCTTTCTCTCTCCGAAGTTCCTCTTTTTGCCTCATTTTCTCAGCCTGTAATTTAAAATCAGCAAAGAGAAAGAAAAGACAGTTGAGATGATAATCTTTATCTGAACATCAAAGCATTAGCATATAATTAAGATACCTAATGAACCCAAAAAATGACAGCTCAAACTAAGAAAAGCCAACTCTCACACTCACTCTTAAGTATTCTTTCTGCAAAAACTTTTCCCTTCGCTCAAGTTCACGTTTTTGCTCACGCAATGATCTCTCCTCCTCTCGCTGCCTTTCACGCATCAATCTCTCTTCTTCCTTCCGTCTTTCACGGTCATGCTTTTCCATTTCTTTCCTCATTCTTTCTTCGCTCTAAGATTACAAGGTTCAAATTTTAGTATCAGATAAGAAATTATTGCATTGGTAATCTCATAATTGATAAGGCAATACCTTCCGCCTCAGTTGATCCTGTTTCTCAAGCTCTTTACGCATCCGATTTTCATATGCTTCAACATCCATTGTAGTTTTAGCTTCATCAGTCTAGGAAAAGCAACCACATACACAATTATGAGTCAATAATAATAATAGTAGTAGTAGTAGTAGTAGTAAAACAAAAGCCTAAAGAACACTTTTGAATAGTTCAGGATACCTTGCGCTTCTTTTCCACCCGCAGATTTGTATCATTATGGAAGATTTGAGCATCAGGAAAGATATCTGGATTTTCTGATCCCATAATTAGGTGACTAGTAGACTGAGCACTTATTCTATTGTTCATAAAGGAGTCATGATGCAGGAGATAGTCATCATCCTTGTGAGGTGATGAAAAAACGTGTCCCTTCTTCTCTGATTGAGATGAAAGCCGAGCACGTGATCCTTGACCTTGGACACCATGAACCCTGGCCAATGGTTCATCTCCATGTGCAAATGATGCTCTTCCTCTCAAATTATCAACTGAAGGATCATGATACGGAGATTGAGCAACTTGTCCATATGCATCAGATCTAATACTGGACTGGTCCTGGAGAAGCTGATAATCATGAAAAGCCCTTGTAGAGGCCTGCAATAGAATTTTCATAATTTTAACCAGTATGAACCAGGCAATAACCATCATTATAATCAGATACTTGATGCTGACTTGGACATGTATCTGTCAGATCAAACTAAGAACAACATCAGTGATACTAATAGGAAGCAAAATATTATGGCAACGAAAAAGTTTGATTCAGCAAAGAAGAAGAGGCAAAAATTGGGACAAAAATATCATTTGATTTGTCGACAACCTCAATAATCAATTTGTATAAATGGATTCTGAGCAAGAATCACTGTTCCTTGGAGGGAAAAAATAGAGAAAGGGGAGGAAAAACAAATGATTAGGGATAAAATTAATTGTCTTGCATCAAATTAAAAGAAACCACTACAGAGATGACCTCAACCATGAACAACATAAGCCACATTTATTGGGGAAAAGAACCAAGATGGTGGTGCATCCACACACAGTAATATATAATAGGCACAAAAATGAAAGAAAAAAAGACCAAATTTTAAAGTTTAATCTAGTGCATCGGCAAATCATAGGACAAAACAGAAAATTTCTACTTGATGGTCTATGAACACTAGGTGAACAGTCTTCCCAAAACATAGAATCTCATTTATTCAGTATTTAAAACTCTTAAGCACCTTAATGCAAACAGTCATGTGAAAAGGAATTACAACAGTGGAAATCTACGATATAAATGCAAATGAAAATGTAAGCAAACTTCTTAAATCATTTCATTTGAACAGTTGGCCTCTTTAAATCATATTCACAAGAAGCTGAAAAAACATGGTTCTTTCCCAAAATCAAATCTGATGTGTCAAGATTGATTACAAATATGAAGCAGATATTCTGTATATTTTCCCCCAACTTGTGGTTGCCACAAATTTTGCTTAATATTTTAGAGGCGCTTTAAAATTTTCTTAATTGTTCATTGCTGGTTGCCATTTTATCTTGTGATGGGTTTATCTATTAGCAATGAAATAAAGAAGACATGGTGCAAATCAAGTGTCCATTCATTCTGCAGAAAATTTTGAAACACCAAGGACTTCAAAAAAGGGGAAAAAATGAATACTGCATGCTAAAATGAATAGAAGCTAGTCGCACACATAAACCATATTGCAGTTCTACAGCAGCAAAGAAACATCATAAATCTGATTCATCGATGTGCATGCCAAATACACTGTACTATACAACATAAATCTAATGAAGAATTTGAGAAACCAACTTTGCTTGATTTTGCATCGCGTCGCTCGTATATTTTGCCATCATAAGGATGAATTGACCGCTTCTGCTGTTCCGCCATTGCTGCTGCAGACCCAATACAAAAAAAGGTAAATAAACACAATTCTAATGTCAAAAATCAGGACATATTACAATTTTCAACAGGAATTATTAAATTCTAAATATAATACAGATTCGCACAGATCAAAGCCAGAGAAGAAATTTCCCAAATTGTATTGCCAAACATATTAATGAAACTTTGATAATAAAAGTCATCCGACTTTTGTTGAAATATGAGATCAGACAACAGCATTCCTCAGGACCAGTTTTTCATCCTCTAAATAACAGACTTGCAGACCAAATTATAAAAATGAAAACTGTATACTGAATTGATAAAGACATAGGTTCTGATAAGCTCAATATAGTTATAAAAGGCAGAGAATGACATACAGAGGCAGTAAGAAATTAACACCACAAGACATAGAACGTAAAACATTTGCTTCATTAAAAACTGAATAAATGTCTACATTTCACCGCATCTTATTTCAACATAGTATCTGGTAATCAGAAGTGCAGCATTGTTGAAATTAGTCAAACCACTCGTACCTATAGGCGCCCCAAATGCATCAGGTGGCAATGGATCAAATTCCATCCCAAGAATTGGCCCATCCTCCCTCAATGGCTCCCCTAGCTGGGCTTCCACACACGCAATAGCTCTAAGCTCCATAACTGACTGTGGTGAGGACTCATAGTACCTTCTCATCATTGTCATATCATCTGAAGCTATTTTTCTTGGCTCCATAAATGGGCTAGAACCTGAACCTGACCCAGACCCATAATCACTTCCAGGTTCAGGCCCTACTGCCTGCATTTCCTCCACAGGAGACTCTATCAATGGCATTGCTTTACGTTTTTTGGCAGGAGTCTCCTTTGTTTCCTTGGTTTCCCTGGTTTCCTTTTTGTCTTTTAATCTCCTGTGACAAAACCACATCTGCAATTGCCTATCAGAGAGACCTAACTTCTGAGATAATTCTGCTCGCATCGACTCCGAAGGATATGTATCCACTGATTAACCATAAATAGAACACCAAAATCAAACAAACTGAACCATACATATTCCAGCAAACAAAAATTAACATAAATAAAGCATGAAAAATTCATCCAAAACCAAAAAAAAAAAAAATCGAAATCCACATGCAATAACATTATATATACATCCAAACACTCACAAAATTGAGCATAAACGAAATAAAAAATAAAAAAATAAAAAAGAGAACATACAAGCATAAGCCTTCTCAAGAGCTTCGAGTTGAAAAGGAGTCTTCATCTGACGTTTAGGCTTGCTTTGTCCTTCATTAGAATTCCCGATGTTACTGTTATTATTGTTGCTGTTGCCTCTATTTTGATTCTCTCCTTCTGAATTCGTCTCCATTGAACCGATCGCGATCTCAGAATTAGGGTTTCCCAAACAAACAAACTATAGAAACATTAAATTCTCTCTCTTCTCTCTATCTCTCAAAGAAACTAAATATTGTGAAAGTCAAGAAAGAGAAAGGCGGAGAAAATTAACATTATGGTATTATCTTTTCTTTTTTCTTTTTTCTTTTTTTTTGGAAATTGAAAATAGAAAAAGAAGAAATCAGAAAGAAGAACAAAATACAAACAGTGTTCTAAATTGTTGACTCGAAATTGGCTTTCCATTATTAATATTTATTTATTCTCTTTATTATTAATATTATTATTCGTTTTTATAATTTTTGTGTGGGAAAAAACACCAAATTAACTTTCTTTTTTAGTTTCTTCAAACAAATAACGTGTTGTTTGTATCAATATAACGGAGTTATATTTACTTTTTTGCTCATGTGGTGTTTCTTAATTAAGAAAAATAAAAAATAAAATAAAATGTCGAACGTTGCTTTTAGTGGGGAAGGGGGAATATTGAATAAATTAGCTGGGTTCTTGTTGCTTGTAGAACATTGTTGTGATCTTCGGCTGCGACTATCAAAAGGGATGATTTCCCGTTTGTGTTTTTGGATGGCCCGAAATTACTTTTGGGCTTAGTGGGCCTACTACTAAATTCTGTTTAAAATTTTACAAACCATAGAATTTTTCCCTAATTCAATATTATGATTTTATAGAAGGTAATGACTTCAAAATTTTAAAATTATTTTAAAAAAAAAATTAAAATTTTGAGTCATTTTTCAATTTCATTCAAAATTTTTAATTTTATTCAATTTTTAAAGTTAATCACATTTAGAACTAATTCTCATAATTGGAATCCAACACTCCTTTTTAATTCTTCAACATCTCTTTATAAAAATACTCTTTTTCTTCACCATTTAATCATAGTGAAACTAAACTTATACATCTTTATTCTTACATAAATTCAAATTTAAATTCATCTCTAATGAATTATAATATATTTTGACTTGTTTTACTAGCTTGAACATCTTTGAGAAATAAATTCATATATCTCAATTGTAAGCTCTAAAAGTTTTATATATATTTCTAGAAACTAGACTCATATGGCTTTTCAATCATATTTATTAAACCTAACATATTTTTCTATCAGTGTAGTTTTTTGTTATAATTGAAGCCTAACATATGCTATAATTCATTAGAAAATAATTTGAATTTAAATTTAAATTTATACTAGAAGTAAGATATATAAGTCTAATTTCATTAGAATCAAAACGATGTAGAAAAAGATATTTTTACAAAAAGATATTGAAAAATTATAAAAGAGTTTTCGGACTCAATTTTGAGAGTTGGCCACATGTAATTAATTTTAAAAATTAAAATAAATTTGATAAAATTTTAAATTTTGAATAAAATTGAAATATGATGCGAAATTTTGAATTTTTAAATTATTAAGCCTAATTTTATATATACCTATTATTATTCATTGCTTTTAAAAAAAATTATATATTATGATTTTATTTTAAATTAAAACATAATTGAATTGAGCTAAGTTATTAGATTTTTTTTTCATTATTCAAATCCCTATAAATTTTTATGTATAAAGGGAGAAGATTTTTTTCCATTTCTATTATACCTATATATTATTTTAATTTTCTATACACTTAAATTTTTTTATTACGTTTTTATAGTATATTGATTTTAATACTAAAAAAAAAAGAAGAAGAAGAAACCTTCTTATTGGTCTAGATGTTACTGCGATTTATCATACCTCGACTATCTGGGAACCAATGTGAATGGCTTGGTAATGCGTAGAAGAACCAACAAACCAACAATTCAATATTTAATGCATTTCACCAGCTTATTTTTAGATGATTGGCATGATAAATTCTGTGTTGACAGAGTCGTCTCTAAAATTTTGTAGTTACACAATCGTCTCTAAAACTTTTATAAAACCCCAAATTCGAGTTGAAATCAAAATTAAATTTATCCAAAATAAACTAAGATAGCTAGATAAATTCAGAATAAGGCCAGCATATACTTTTAATTATATCAAATTGGTTATATATAGTCACAAGTCATAACTATTAGGCTTCAATACTTCACCAAAAAATTGGTACAATTTACAAGTGAATTCTCCACTTGATATATAGCGTACCAGAAATTTATTTACAAATAAATTGCATTAAGCTCCATTTTTGGAAAACTAGAAGTATTTGAACTTAAAATTATTTATAAATATTATGATTTTTCATTTAAAATAATTTAAATTCATTTTCATTCAAGAAGCACACCTATCAGAATGGACCGTTTATAAAATTAAAATTTTATGTTGATATGTCGCAAACATAACAGTAAACAAGTTTCTAAGAAACGCTCTTCTATAGTTCTAATCAAGGATGCCTATCATCTTTCATTTTCTCGCCTTAGTTGGAGAGATGGAGAGAAGACAAGACAACAAATGATCAATTGATGTAGTTGTTTTCATCATAGTTAGGGGCAAGTTTATGGAAATGTAATCTTATTTTGGTGATCAGATAGTGGCAATTTAGTATTCACATATTTGGTTCTCACTCATTCTGCTAGACTCCCACTAGAGCTTCTGATCATATAAGCTTGTTCTGAGAGACAAAGCAAGTGATAAAATACATTATTTTAAGCGAAACATGAATCAGAGAAAATTGATGAGAAAAACAAAAAAGAAATTTCAATGACAATAGGGTACTCAATTTGTCATTTTTATCTTTGCAACAGTAAAAAAACACTTTACACGCAGGCAAGGTTTTTTTCCACATCTATGCTTCTTTCCTTCTCATGCTGCTTTCTTTTGCTGCAGAGAAACCAAATTTAGAGTTATGACTTCTGAATTTTGAGATAAGATTAAATAATCTTTATTTACATGCATTGAATAATTTTCCTTTCAAAATGACACTCACTCGTTTCTCTTCTTCCATCTTAGCCTTGAGGTAAGAGTAGATTGCAACTCCAGCAATTGCAATGCATGTTCCAATACCAGTTTGTGTTGAAATCTTATTACCTGTAAGGAGATATTATTATAATTTTACGTAAGATGAGAAATTAATGGACCAAAAAACAAACAATAGAATAAGAGAAATATAATTACCAAAGATCACAATGGAGAAGCCAATCACAAACACACGTTTCAGGACATTGCCAACTGCATGTGTAAGAGGTGCAACCCTCTCCAAGGTGTTGGTAGCCAACTGAAAAATTCAATAGGTAAAAGCTCTTTCATAATTCTTGAAGACACAATATCGCATTACATTAAAACAAGTAGCTAAAAAACAGCATTGTTCATAAAATTGATATATATTCTGAATTATTATGGTAAAGGATCGATAGAATATTATGTTACCTGGTTGTAGAGGTGATAAAACATTCCTACCCAGAAGAGATCTGATATGAACTTAGCCATACCCACTTTAGCAATTGCATCACTAAAACCATACTTCATCAGTTGAGGTCCCTCCAACTGCAAAGGCAAAACATGACTCGAGCATGAGAAAACTTAAAGAGACTTTAAAAGATTAAATGGAAAATACAAATCATCAGTGTATCAATATTTTCTTTACTCACAATAATTGCAGGTGGCATACAAGCAATGAGTGCAATGATGGAAATGTAAGCATAGATATTTGTGCTGTCCATATCAGTCTGCAGAAGGAATAAATGAAAGAGGCAATTAATGCAAAGGGGAATTTTCTCAAATCAAATTCGCAATTGATAGGAAATAAAACGAGAATGTCATAGAAAATCACCATAGCTTTCTTTGAGTAAATACTCCTGTAAGTGAAGGAGATGTTGGAAATCATAGCACTAATGAAGCCGGTCCAATTGAATGAGAGCTCAGTCAGTGATGCCATGGACACACCTGCAATTTTCTCATAAATTAATCAGACAAAATGAAAGCAAAGGAAGAGCAAATGCATTTGCAGATACGAATAAAGAAAAAGCTTACCAATAACCACAGGAGCAAGTGAAAGCCAAAGAGAGATGGGGATTGACTGTCCTAAAACGAATTGGGAAGCAGCAGCATTGAAGAAGGGCTCGAGTGCTGAAATTAAAACAAAAGTACAAAACCAATACTTAAGGAAACAAGAATGTATGAATTATTCCCCAAAATTGTTTGCTTAATTAATGAAATGGCTTTTCTATATATCACCTTTGACTGTGTGGGTGAATGAGACAGCAACTGCTGCAAATGAGACATTACTTGTCACATGGCCTAATGCATGACAAAGTGCAACAGGTATCAACAGCTTCAAGAGGTTTGAGTCAATGGGCTACACACAAAACAACCACCAGTCACTTATCAAAACACAAGGGCCTAATTAATAATCATTTAAGTACTATATTAGATAAATTACACACTAATTTGTATTCCGCAAGTTCCAACAATCCCTATTATTGCATATCAACAACTAAAAATTAACCGTGAGATTTTTCCTATTTCTTAATCAAAATTAAGATCAATGGTGATGTGTGACTGCAGATGCTACAGCCTACAGTATACAATCCAAACTCTTTAATTCACCCTAATTACATGGCGATAGCGCGATCGCAATTGCCGTGTAAAGAAGATATAATTAAGAATCAGTTACATATAACAAGATGAAATTAGTCAATTTAAAAAAACGAAGTTAATGGGCTTATATGAAAAAGGCTTACAGCGCGCTTAGGAAGACCAACGGCCCAGCTCACCAAACAATACACAACTCCAACGAATAAATGAATCACTGACACAAAACTACACAACCAAGCACAGAATTTCGTCAAAACCACGCTGCTAACTTATGCACTTCAAAATCACTGCATTAAACTGTTACTTACTATGGATACGGAAAGTAATTGTAGATCTTCTTGTTAAGGATGTTAAATATCACGTTTAACAAGTACCTGCAAAAACAAAATACACACAGAGAGTAAATTTCGTAGTACTAGAGTTTGTTAGGTGAGACCGGCAGAATTTAGAGAAGGTCACGTGAAGACGTACCACATAAAGAAGAAAAATCCGGTGATAAGTGCCGGATATTTGTCAAAAAACCCGACTGGAGCATCCCTGCAAAAGTATAGAGTCAAAAAAGTACGAACAAGTAGTCAGAATCCGACAAGGATAGCGAGTTGACCGAGTCAGAACGGAGGAAACGGACCTCACCCGGAGGAATCGCTTCCCTCAGCCGGAGACGAAGCGGCGGCCAGATTTGGCTTGAGAATCTCCCTTTTTCCAACTGGAGAACTTTCCAAGAGCAAAGATGGCCTGAGCTGCCTCCCACATATGAGGTTCCCGCCTTCACCGACAGCTCCGATCAGTTTCATTGAAACAAAGCTGGTAGTGTTGGTCTCTCGCATAGGTTTCCGTAGGTGAGGCAAAGACGCGATGGACGTGGTAGCGCGTGAGAGTACTCGCGACTCCATTGCTGGTTTAGTGAGAGAGTAACAGAGAGCTAGAGTGAGCTCTTTCGGTGGTGAGAACCGTTTTTTGTGGTTCTCAAATGACAAGTCAAGCAGTTAATCACGTTCTGTCTTCATTAAATACAGTTGCTATCTCCTACATCGCGGACTACAGTAATACAAAGTATCAACATTTTTTATTGCTTTAAAGTAGAATTGGAGGTCAATATATCATATCATAAACGGCAGATAAATGGTAACACGATAATATCAGAATTATTTTTTGGTGGGATGATATGGGAGGGGAGAATTATTTTTTGTTATGGAGGGGGAGGATATGGCGTGGGACCCCCTTATCTTTAGCGAGAGGCTTGTAAGTGAGGGATGTCTTGTCCAATCCTCTGCCTCTGTTTGTCCAATCCTCTTATCTTTTCCATTTTGCTTTTCCTTGTGACGACTTGTTAGTTATTAGTATTATTATTTTATTTGGAAAGTTTCGATATTTTGTCTTCTAGTTTGATTGAACTAAGTATTGTAAATTGTAATTATCAAGAAAACTAGTTGGCTCTTGGCTACGGCTTAATTGAAGGAAAAAAAAAAAACTGTTATTTATTCTTTAAAAGAGTGTATTTTTTTTTTATTAAAATTATAACAAGAGTTAATTTTTATGTATTATATTAAATTTATAATTTTGATCTAATTAAAAATATATTATTCATTTAAAATTAAAAAATTTATAAATAAAAATATCAATAGAAAAATTCTGAGATTTGGAGATTAAAAAAATATATTTATAATTTGACTTTTAAAAATGAAATTCTAAACAATAAAAAAATGAGTACACTTTTTAATTGATCAAGTTAATTCTAGAAATTATAATGGTGAGTATTTTAAATATTGTATTAATAGTTTAATGATTATTTTTTTTTTAATTTTTAACATATTTTAAAAAATATTTTTTATAATTGATTTATTTTTTTAATTTAATTACTAAAATAAATAATACAATATGTCAAAATTATTTTTATGTCAATTTTTTTATTCTAACTTAGAAAAAATGGAGAACATGTAAATTATCATTGACTCTTTATGACCAGCATTACTGTAATTAAATCATATAAATTTTAGAAAATTATATACATACAAAATCACAAGACATATTACCAAATAAATTACTCTTAATATTTGACTATTAAGTCAATAATTTGAATGTTTATATTGTAATTTAAAAGATTAAAGCTTTTGGAATGTCCTTTAAAAAAAAAAAAAAAAGAAAGCAAATATAATAAGGACCAGCATCAAATCTCAGTTCATCAAATAGAAAATTGTGGCAGACTAGAGTGCCAAACCGCATTTGATGATAACAAGTTAAAACTGAATGTTTTTTCCGAACGCAGAGGAAAAGTGTTGTATTCGAATCTTTCATTACTAAAATTATCATTAATTTTTTGAGAATTATTAAAAGAGATGATTAATTTATATTGTGTAACTCGTAATATTATTTTGACTTATGAAGTTTTTGTTGAAAAAAAATAAGGATTTTTCATTAAATTTTTTAATATTTTAAATAAACTTTCATTATTTAGAAAAATTGAATAACCAGTCCAATTAAAAAATTATGAAAATATAACATAAAAGAAATTTCATTAAAGACTAACTTTTATTTTTTAGAAGGGTAAAAAAAAACAAAGAAACTAAATTACACGTTTCCAACATATAAAACTCCACAAATATCACATAGCGGGAAGCTAAGATACCCATCAGTAGATCTTCCAACAAATAATTGCCAACACCTAATTTACTATCCAAATGAATCTGCACTCAAATTAAATTCTCTGAATATATGGGTAATTTCCATATTCAATCTCTTTTCATCAATTCTTTTATGCTTCTAATCAGTTTAGCGCTAGCATTAAACTCCTCATCCTTACTGTTAATTGTACGAACCACCATAATGCTATCACATTCCACCTTTAAGGAGCTAACATCCATAGACCACGCCAATGAGAGCCCAAAGAAGACGCCCCGAAGCTCAGCTGTTGTAATAGAGCAAAATCTCAAGTTCGCAGCAAAACCACCATCAAAGACCGACTTTGTGTGGATTTTACTATATATCCATATGTACTTACTAATTATAGGAGTAAGTAAATGATTCCAGATATATATATATATATATATATATATATCCGTGAGGTAGCGGCCAGCCAAAGAAAGAGACATGGAAAATGCAGACATGACAAATATTATTTCATGAATATCTATGAATGAGGTTGTAAGATTGACACATGTATCTAATGAACATTGACAACTCTTCATGTTTGTTCCTCATTTTCTTCCACAAATCATAATAACAAACACCAGCACCAGCAACCTAATTTGGGGGACCCCAGAATAAACCATATAATAGCTTTGGTCAAGCTAATATCACCACTCATAGTGAAAGTTTGAGGTGTATTGATTCTTTTCAAGGCTCCAATCATTGAAACAGATATTTGTGAAGCAGTTTTTTTTTTTCTTTTTTTTTTCTTTTTTGAAATTTTTTTACTGAATAGATTTGAAAATATTGTTTTTATTTTTACATGGATTTTTTATCAGTTCAAAAATCAGAAGCATGCACTCTTGTATTAAATAAAAGATTTAATTTTGATTAGCTTCATGAAATGTCCCTAATTAAAAATTAAAATAACTAATTTTTAAATTTGAAGAAAATAAAATGTGAAGTGTATATTATTGGTTATAGGCATGATCACAACACATTTGGTGTTATGATCTCGAAGTTACTCTCCGCGAACCAGTTTAGACCAGCAAAGAAGATGCTTAATCGAATGATGTAGGAAAAATATAATATCACGGAAAATATATTCCTTTCCATTTGCAGAGCCTATGGCAGGTTCACAAGCCATTAGATGCCATCAGGGTTTTCCATAAGATGAATGAATTTGAATGTAAACCCACCCAAAAGTCTTTTATCATTGTATTTGCTATTTTTGTTGAAGAAAACCAGTTAAAGATTGCAATTATGAGGTTTTACCGGTATATGAGGGTAATAGACATTTCACCTAGTGTTTTATCTCTCAATATACTGATCAAAGCCCTTTGCAAGAATAATACTGGAACTATTGATATGCTGCTATTAGGATTTTTTTCATGAGATGCCCACTCTCATAGATGTAATCCGGATTCATATATATGCATATGGCACATTGATCAATGGTTTGTGTCGATTGGAGAAGACTAATGAAGCAAAGGAGTTATTTAAAGAGGTGAAAACAAACGGTTGTTCGCCATCTGTTGTTACATACACTTCTTTGATACAATGTTTGTCTCAGTCCAAAATATAAATGAAGCTATTGGATTGCTTGAAGATATGAAAACCATAAGGCATTGAGCCAAATGTGTTTACTTATGCCTATAATATAAACGGAACTCCATAAAATTTATTTATAAATTCATAATTTTATATTTTTTTTTAAATTTAAATTCATTTAGAATTCTAAATAATTAAATATATATAATTGGAAATAACTAAACTAAATTCTATCAAAATAGTTAGTATTTTCAAATAAATTCCATAATTTTAAACCAATAAGTTTTAGAAGAACTAAATACCCTTATTAACTTTAACATTTTACTCTTGTTTTATCAATTGATTGTTTTAACCCTTTTTTTTTTAAATATATGTAATTTTTTTATTTTTAAGAACATATTCATATTTATTTTTTAATATATTTTAAATTTTTATTAAATATTTACTTAATTATTTTTATTTTTCATATTAAAATAAAAATATTTTTTTTTAAATTATAATATTTTTTTAATTTTTTAATTTGTATGTCAGAAAATATAAATTATAAATATTTTAAACATATAGTTTTTTTTCAATCATATTTAATTAATCATAATGGATAACGTTAAATTTTCAGTTTTATAATTTATTTATCCTAATCATTATAAAAGTTAGATCCGCATAATATAGACTCAGAAAAAAATTAATTATCTAATTATTTCAATTATTTTTATTTTTTAATTTAACTATAACTCAAAAATTCGACTGAAAACTCATAATTTTTTTAAATATAAATTAGATATTGTGATTAAATAATTTTTAATAAATTATATTTAAAATAAAAATTAATTATTTAATTATATTTCAATTACTTTTATATTTTTAATTTAATTACAGCTCAAAACTTCAACTCTAAATATTATAAATTTTAAGTATTTATTTGAAATTGTGGTTGAATAATTTTTAACAAACTGTATTTATAATATTTATAATTTAATACCATAATTTTAAAAAATTATATTTTTTAATTTTAAATTTATAGTTTACTAAGAGTTAGGGTTGGACTTAATCGAATTGAAATTTTAAGCGAAATCACAACGAAATTTTTTAAGTAAATTCATTTTTCTTAAATAATAATAGATGCAAGTCCATAAGTAAAATAAACATATATAGTGGTCTATATTTTGATGTTCTTATATTATAATGAAATATGCAATTAAACCTTTCAAATTTATTTTATTCAATTAAATACATAATTTTTATTTTTAAAAAAATCAACCCTTATAGTAATAAAATATTATATAATTTATTAACAAATAAAAAATATTAATAATTTTCTTTCCAAATATTATAATCAAATATCTTGAAATGGGAATGATTGAAAATAACTAACTAGTTTTTTTTTTTCAAATTTTTTTACAAGTATAAATCTCTTAATAAATATAATTATTTATGGTCAAGATTGTATTTTGTTTTTGAAAAAATAGTATATATAAAAAGGTATTATTGATAAATATTAAATTGAGTTTAAAATAATTATATTTTTATTAATATAATGTGAAATTTTAAAAAGAAAATAAGTAAATAAATAATATGTTAATAGGGATAATTTTGACCAACTGAAATATTAAAATGATTTTTAAAATTATACCAAACATAATATTCATTTTATTTGAAATAAATTTTATATTTATTATTTAATATATCAAACATGAGAATTTATTTATAAACGAATTTTATTTAAAATTTATTTGTAAATAAAATGAATTTTTTGCTAGAATTAAACAAAATAAAACATTTCAGTAATGGATGGTCTTTGCAAAAATGGGCGTCCTTCACAAGCCTTGGAGGTACTGGAGACGATGGTTAGTGAACGCCATTAGGCTAATATGATAACTTATGGTACCTTATGTAATGGCCTTTATAAATAAGGGAAACTTTCTGAAGCTGTGGAGATGCTTGACTGGATGAAGCAACAGGGCATAAAACCAGATGCAGGTCTTTATGGGAAGATCATAAGTGGATTCTGTGAAATTTGCAAGTTCCAGGAGGCTGCAAACTTCCTTGATGAGATGTTAATTGGGCGGATCTCTTCGAACAGATTAACTTGGAGCCTTCATGTTAGGATTAATAATATGATAGTTCACGGCCTTTGTACTGATAGCGATAGAAATCGAGCCTTGCAATTGTATTTGAGCACGCGCACTAGAGGTATCTCGGTGGAAACTAAGACTTTTTAATTCCCTAGTGAAATGTTTCTGCAATAAGGTTGATCTCAACAAAGTTGCTCACATTGTTGATGAGATGGGGGATGATGGATATGTTCCCGACCAAGAAACATGGATTGCAGTGTTGTATGGATTCTGGTATCGAAGAAAGGTGCGGAAGCTTCTGAGTTGTTAGCAGTTAAGCTGATAAGTGAATTTGGCGTACCATGTCATGTAACTTACAGACGAGCATGGCTGTTCTCATTTGAAAGCATGGATTCAATTCTTTTTCTGATGAGTTAAAAACACAGATTTCAATGGCTATGTACATCATTATATCTTAACATATGAAGCACAACTTAATGACACTATCCCCGCGTACAAGGTTTAACACCAATATAACTTATATGTAGGTTCATTACATTTGACCTACTTATAAATGGGGGCATTATTTTATTAAGATCATATTTTTTGTCTACATGATGATCAGTACTAATTGGCCAATGATTGCAGGGTCCAGGAAGGACTAACAAATTGATTAATTTGTACTGCAATTCCTGGGAAGGAAGGGATTTAAGTAGAGAAATAATAAAGGCATAAAAGCATTAATGCATTAGTATTAGATATCTTAAAACGGACGTATAATTATATGCTGATTATTAAGAGACAGGAAAACCAAGTCCATGGCGCTTGGTAGGGTAAAGCACAAACAAAGTACTGCAGAAGGCACCAATAACGCCTGGCAAAGATGCATGCATCCAGCGACTGTCAAGTGAGGGCCTCGGATAGAAGCAACCCATCACGTTAGCATCAGACAGTGCAACTGATCCAAATACAAGCAGAGTCATAAACGCATGCACGAAATCCATAAGCTGGAGCTTGTAGCTTGAGGCATTTTCAGGTGAAAGTGGTTCTGACCCATCAATAACCCACAATCCACGGATTGTTGCCAACCCATAAGAGACAGTCCCATTCTTGTCCTTGTAGCTATCAGTGAAGCATGACAGGAAACATAAAGTCCCACAGAATGAAACCAGCATAGCAGTCGAGATCCTTCCTAATGTGTGGCAGTGACCCTGTTCTGTTACAATGGGGGAGAATAGATGGTAAAGAATAAGGGTTCCTGTCGGCAAATGGTTGGCAAGATCATTTGTGCTTTTCAATGCCTTTTTAACAGGTTTCTTTTCTGGAGAGGTGCTCTTTTTCTGATCAATTTCAGAAGCTGCAGGTGTCTCTCGGATGAGTGGGAGTGCTCGATCATTTTGATTCCCAGAGTTCTCTGCTTTGACCTCTGACATGACACTCTTGTGATGTTTTGTTATAAGCTTAGTTCAAGTTCATATGATAAGCTTGTTGTGGTTAGCGACTCTTATTTATAGTTAGCATGCATGATTTTTTATTACATCATTTTGACAGAAGAAGAAATTAACAGTAATAAATTCAGATTGAGCTAGTTGCCGGAGGTAGTTGGAGAAGAGCATCTTAATGCCGTGAATGAGCAAACACAGAGGGAGTGGGGATTCCATTAATACCCAAACTTGCAGGAGCTAAGCTGTTTTGTCAAAGGCGTTTTTTGTTGCTTTCGTGATGCAGTGGGCCACTTGTTCTTGTGTGAGGAATATCTTCTATATATATACAGTTAGAAAGACGAGGATCCATGGTCTTGTAGGCCTCTATCTGTGGCGCCCAAAAAGTTGCTTCTCCGCTATAAATCATGTGGTTTAGTTACTTTTGTAGTTGGCTACTTGGCTTCATTAATTGAGAATACGAACTGATAAGGGTTCAGAATTATCCCATGGGATTCAGGTCATTGGAAGCCTACAAAATAAGAAAAAACCCGTAAAAAAAGGGTGTAGGAGGGTTTTCCAAGGAGCTCACTCAGATGATTCAGCCGCTTTTTAGTATAATTAAGAGAACTCTAAAAAGAATGTAGAGATTTTTTGGGTTAAGGGGGCTGCTGTGTTTTTTTACACAACAGCTCCTTATGTGATCAATTTTAGCTACTTAAAAGATTTTAAAAAAAATTTTAAAAATTATATTTTGATAGTGTTTGATGCAATGAATCTATTGATCTATTTTTCATTCTAAACAAAAATCATTTGGATTGCTAAAAATACATTAGAAATTTTATATATTATATTTAACGGTCTAGATTTAACGTATTTCTAATATATTTTTAGCAGTCCAAATGATTTTTGTTTATAATGAAAAATAGATCAATAGATTCATTACATCAAACACTATCAAAATATAATTTTTTAAAATTTTTTTAAAATTTTTTAAGTAGCTAAAATTGACCACATGAGAAGCTGCTGTGTAAAAAAACACAGCAGCCCCCCTCAACCCAGATTTTTTTACCTTTGATACATGGGATCGAGGGGCTGCCGTATTAAAAATATACTTTACTGTATTATCTTAAAAAAAAATTATAAAATTTTTTAAAATTTATAATATAATAGTATTAATTATAATAAATTCAATAATATATTTTTTATATGAAATAAAAATCAAATAAATTCAAAAAATAAAATATAAATATTTTAAATTTAAACCATTAAATTTTAACGGTTTAGATTTAATACACTTTTAATATATATTTTTAAATTCATTTGATTTTTATTTCATACAAAAATATATCATTTAAATTATCATAATTAATATTATTATATTATAAATTTTAAAAATTTTTATAAAAATTTTTTAGGTACTAAAATGGCTATACAATAGGCCCTCAACCCTGATATATGTGTTTATTTATAGAAAATATGTTAATATTTTCTTATGAAATCCTCTTGTTCTTAAGTCTAAAACAGCCCAATATAGTGTAGTTATTATAATTCTATCCACATCATGAACAAAGAATTTGATTGAAAAAAAAAAGAGTTGCTAGTCCCTTTGATAACAAAGAGAGAGTGAATTGATTGTTTGATAAAATAAAAAAATTAATTATAAATTAAAATAACGGAAGTAAATAAATCAATTCAACATTGAATATATATACATGAATAAATGAGTAAAATATAAAGAGTGTATGAAAGAAATAATCAAACATAAGATTTATAATGGTTCAGCCAATTCTTACCTACGTCCACTGTTCAAGATCACACTTGAGTATTTTACTCTGATTCTTTTATGGGTGTAAGATCAAATCCAAGTATTTTCATGAGATTACACTCAAATCTTTACAAGTGTTTTCAAGGCTCATACTAAAATATTTATAAGTGTTTTCTATGACTCAAACTCAAACCCAATATAATTATAAAAGAAGAAGATAAAGAATTTCCCTAGAATTTATTCAACTTTCAAATAATCAATGAGTCTTAATGAACTCAAGGATTTTATAATTTAAAACTCAAAAATTGATGCTTTATAAATATAAGCTCTCTAAGCCATATACAATAATGATTTTAATGCAAAATCTTAATTCAATGATTTCAATTATTGTTCTCTTATTTTCTAACTTTATTAAACTTCAAAATAACTTGTATTTATAGCCTAATATTAAATATGAACGTTAGGATCCAAAATATAGTTGTTATAACCATTTCCAACGGTTAGTTTTTGTGTCAGAATCACGGCAGTCGTGGCTGTTACGCCTGAGTCGCACCCACAACAAAAACGACATTTTGCTACTGGACTTTTTTGAAGAAACATAGCGCCCGCGACTTCTAATATCGCACTCGCGAATTTTTTTCTATATATCTTAAGTTATACAACTCTAAATCATGTATCATTTTTTTCATTGGAAACTTTGAGATATCTATTACAACTTTTTAGTTTATCAAAACTCCTAAATCATCCATATTCATGTCCTAAAAAATCATAATATTTTATTGTTCCAATTTATAATTTTTCAATATCTCCATCTATAGAATTCAAAATTACTTGATTCTTTTTTCATATGAAACTGACATCTAGAGTTTTAATTATGTGAAATTTCACGCTCAAATTAATCTTCTATAATTTCCAGCAACATTTTCAATTTACACTATCTATTATGTCCTAGTCTAGCAGTTTGAGCATAATTTTTTCAAAAATTCATATCTTCATTTTTCAATATCCAATGCTCAATCTAATTTTTGTTCCTAAAACTAGACATCTATATCTTTCCATCCATATATGGCTTGTCCTAATAACTTCTCCCAATTTATACAGAATTTGGCATCACTCTAAACTATGTGCAAATCTGTCAGTTTTTCAGAGTCGTCCCTGTGAATTTTCTCGAGTTGCGCCTGTGACTTCCATGCGTCGCGCCCGCTACCGGAGAGATACTATTCATCTAAGGCTACTGGTTGATGTGATAAATTCTCATTTTAATTTCGCGCCTGCAAATAAACTTGTCACTCCTGCGATTTCTTTGTGTCGCGCCCGCTACTAGAGAGACACTGTTCATCTTGAAGCTACTGGATGATTTTATAATTTCTTAAATTAATTTTACATCCGCGATCGGAAGCTTTTCAAAGTTGCGACTGACTTTGTTGCACCTGTGACCAAACTTGTTCATAGAGTCACACCCGGGACTACAAGTGGTCGCACTCATGACATACCGAAATTCAGCAACTTGCAGCTTCATTTCTAAAAAGTTGTTTTCTTCAAATATGCTGCCTCTTAGTATATACACTTTATAAATTTTCTTAAAATGTGTTAATCCTATAATTTGAATAATGGTCATAATTTTTCATGTCTCAATCAACTTAAATAAATTGTTAGTACAAATAACACATTTATATTATTTTGTTATCATTAAAATTAACATCAAATCCAAGAGAGTTAACAAGAGTGATGGTTAATTATGGTCATATTAATCATCACCGCCTATAACTTGAAGGGTTGGGAGGAGTGGCATACATGGCGATCATGGATTCAAGCATGGTTTAATTAAGAAGACTAACCTTGCAAAGAGTTATAGCTATGACTTTAAATACATTATCAGAATTAAAGAGTTATTATAATTGTGAACTTATCAGTGAGATGTGTATTAATTTATCATTGAGATGCGTATTATCTAAATTATAAGCTAATTTTCTCTCTCCTCTTTTATTCTAACTTAGTGTGCGATGTCTCTCAGAGCCTCACTCTTTATTTCTTCTTCACTGTTTCAAATCCCTATCTCTCTCCCTTTCAAGTTTTTTTGAATTTCAAGACAAAGATAAATAATCATAATAAGATAAAGATAGATATAGTTGTTACATAAACTATTTTTTCGATTCCTTAAAAATTTCTTTTGAAAATTTAGACCCACTCAATAGTTTTCAGATCTCTATTTTTTTTTTTTCTATTGGACCATATTTATGGTCTTTTAATATAAATTTTCTTTTTTCCTTCTCTTTCTTATTTTTTATAGTAAAATTATATATGTTATATAAGTGAAATTTTAATTATTATTATTATTATTATTATTAATACAAAGAAACTATAAAATCACATCCTTTTCCTAGAAATTGACAAACGATGGTTTCATAATTTTCCATAGATATTTATAATTTCTCACGCATTTCACTTTTTCCATGTCTCATTCATATCCGTTTATAATATCATATAGCATAATTATTTTAATTTATCTAGTAAATAAAAATTATTCTCTCTATTCAGAAAAGATAGGTTCATTTTCTTTTTTTATTCGTCAATTATAATTAATTTTTTTTAAAGCATAGTTGATATATTAATTTAATAATATATCTCTATTTAATATTTTATCATATTATATTTTTATCAATAAATAAATAATTAATTTTATTAAACTAAACAAAAAATATATATACTATGAATATGAATGTCTTTACTATGAATATGAATGTCTTACTTAAAAATGATGCAAAAAAAATTAATAAAATATTTAATTTACTAGCCTATTAATTTTATGGGACTTTCCAAAATATAAAAATTTTACTGGGATTTGAAGTTTTGAAAATTAAAATTTTATAAATGATGAAACTTAGTATTAAATGAAATTTTTATTAGTAATGAAAGATTTTATTGATTTTATAAAATTAATATTGAAAAATAAAATATTGTTTTAAAAATAAGTATTTATTAACATGGTATTTGTGAAAATAATAAAATAAAAATTATTACTTTAACTTAATTAATTATTTTTTTAATTTATATAAAAATAGAAATAGATTTATTTTTCGGATGAATAGAGTTTTATTTAAACCGATTTAACTGATGGATTGCAAGCCCAATAAGTAGGTGTGCCGCTGTAAACTTTTATATTGGTTCTATACATTGGACCACTTATAAATTGGGGTATTATTTTATTAAGTATATTTTTTGCCTACATGAATACTAATTGGCCAATAATTGCAAGGTTTAGGGAAGACAAATAAACTGATTAATTTGTACTGCAACTCCTGAAAATTAGGGGAGGAATTAAGCAGAGGAATGATAAAGACATAAAAGCATTGATGGATAAGGATATCCACTATGAATTGTATTCTCATAATATAATACATCACATTACATCATTAATTTATTATATCATCTTTCATTATATTTTTTCATACTGTAATTATATTCTAAAAGTATAATAATATGGACTCACAATTAAATTATATTTTTTTAATCATTCATAATATATATAATTCATACTAAATATTTTATTTTCTAAGAATTATTTTATTATTTTGGAAAATAATTTATTAATTTTTGAAAAATAATTTTTTTTAATTTTTTTTTGAAAAATAATATGCTTTTTATTTTAAAAAAAATATTGAAAGTTTAGAAAATTTTAAGAGGTTGAGAAGATAAGAAAAAAATTAAATAGGGATCTATGAAATTAGATAAAATTTGACTACTATTTATAGATCAAATTTTAGAAATTTAAAAATAAAATTACTGAAAATAAATTAAAAATATATATAAATGAAAAAACAAATAAAAAATACAGCTGTTTATAGCTTTGGGTAACAATTAAAAAAAAATGTTTTTATATGATAAAGAGAAGTGGGGCCGTTAGGCGACACGTGTCATGACATGATCGCGTAGAGGCAACTGCTGTCGCCCTGGCGCATGTCGTGCACAGCCTGGATGTTCCTCCTTGTTTGTTCTTACACGGGTTATTTTATACAGCTTTCTCCCTTTTTTTATAAAAAAAAAACATCAACTAATTGATATGTATCAATCTCCCACAATGGTGAGGTTAATGATTAGACACTGAATAGCCCCTCATATCCTCCCATTGTGGATGCCCTTAGGCTAATTATTAAGAGAAATGAATGCCAAGTCCATGGCACTTGGTAGGGTAAAGAACAAAAAAAGCACTGCAAAAGGCACCAATCGCAACTGGCAAACATGCGAGATTCCAGTGAGTGTCTACTGAAGGCATTGGATAGAAGCAGTCCATCACATTAACATCAGAAAGTGTAACTGCTCCAAAGACTAGCACAGTCATGAAGGCATGCACGAAATCCACAAGCTGGAGCCTGTAGCTTGATGCATCTTCAGGTGAAAGTGGTTCTGACCCATCAATGACCCACAATCCACGGATTGTTGCCAACCCATACAGACATTCCCGTTCTTGTCCTTGTAGCTATCAGTGAAGCTTAACAGGAAACATAGTCCCCCCAAGTGAAACCAGCACAGCAGTCAACATCCTGCCTAATGCGTGGCAGAGACCTGTTCTGTTACAATAGGTGAGAAAAGCTGGTAAATGAAGAATGGTTCCTGTAGGCAAATGGTTGGGCGAGGATTATGCTTTTCAATGTCTTTTTAACAGCTTTCTTTTCTTGAGAGGTACTCTTTTCCTGATCAATTTCAGAAGCTGCAGGTAGTTCTTGGATGAGCGGGAGATGTTCGTTCATTTTGATCCCCGGAGTTACCTGCTTTGACATCTGACATGACACTTGTGATTCTTATTATCAGCTCAATTCAAATGGATATGATAGCGACTCTTGTTGGTATGCATGATTTTAATTACATCATTTTGACAAAAAGAAAAAATTGTAACGAATTCAGTTTGAGTTAGTTACCAGAGACAAGAAGTAGTTAGAGAAAGAGCATCTTAATGCTGTAAAAGAGCAAATACAGATCTAAAGTGAGTAGGGATTCCATTAACACTTAAACTAAGAGTTGGAGGAGCTAAACTGTTTTGGGTCGGGTTGCTTTCTTGATGTAATGCGCCACTTGTTATTGGTGGAGATATCTTCTATATATAGTTAGAAAGACGAGGATCCATGGTCTTCTAGGCCTCAATGAATGGCAATTGGCACACAAAAAATTGCTTCACCAACTATTGATCATGTAGTTAAGTAGTTGGCTACTGGGCTTCATTAATCAAGAATATGAACCGATAAGGGATTGATCTCACTTCAATGTATCAATCTATTTCTGGTGTAGTTGAAACAAGTCTAAAAAGAGTACTGGCCGGATTAGGTTTTTTAACTTTTGGTGTACGTGTCTATTTATAAGGAGTATGTATATTTTCTTATGGAGCCCACTTATTCTTAGGACTAAAATTATACCAATATAGTGCAGTTATTATAATTCTATAAAATGAACAAAGAATTTTGGTTGAAGCAATCCGGATGCTTAATTATGGCCACATTAAACCTCTCCACATATAACTTGAAGGGTTGGGCACTGGGGTAACTGGCACGTTTGGGATAAGCATGGTCTAATTAATAAGACTGGACTTGCAAAAGAGTTATAGCTATGAAAAAAACACACAAATGGGACATTTTTACAATCTATTCTATTGATATATTTATTATAAAAATTAGTACATGGCATATATCTTATAAAATATCAATGTTCTATAAAATTTTCCTTATTATAAATATAAACTCATCATTAAAATATATTATCCCAATTATAATCATTTTCTCTGAATTTTATTTATTATTGTTTGACATTATTATAACTCACTAGTATTTTTTATATTGCTCTCGACCACTTCCAATAACTAACAGAATTTCAGCTTATCAACTTGGCAATCCAAAAGAGACAGCAACATTGGCTAAGAAAGAAGATATTAAGAAGACTTGATTTAAGAGTTTTAGAGCTAGATTTTAGACTTATTATAAATTTGTTAAATTATGGTTGGCTCATTTTTAGTTTGTTAAACATAACTGCCTGAATTTGTTAAATTAATTCAACACATATATTATAATTAATTTTTAATATTTACTTCAAAAATAAGATGAGTCATATTTTCACAATATTTATTTATTATTAATAACATTTACCTAGTAAAATTAAATATATTACACCGAAAAATTCATAACAAATATCTCACATAAGTAGTTATCGAATCTAGACCCATAATTATTATTTACCATCTTAATTATCTTCTTTGAAACTCCTAAATTTTATTCTCAATAAATTAAATAATTTTTTTATTTTTTATATTAATATCCAAATCTCCATTAATATCCCTAACCTCAATACACGACATCTTTTTCTGTAATGACATAAAATAATAATGGTTAGAAGTCACTACTCACAAATGATCTGAAAAGCATGAAAATGGTTCATTTTACCTTTATAAGAAAGAAGAAAAGAATCAGATGACACATAAAAATCAATTTGCCTGTTTTACATTTCGGGGAGGACATTTTAACTGTTGCTATGTCAGAAAGCAGAGAGAGGGAAGCCAATTCCATGGCGCTGGGTAGGAAAAACGACAAACAACATACTACAAACGACACCAATCCCAACAGGCAAAGCCGTGAGAACCTCTTGAGTCTGAACAGACGGTGTTGGATAGAAGCAAACCACCACATTCTGATCAAACAAAGCAACAGCTCCGAAAACAAGAATTGACATAAGGGCATGCATAAAATCTATAAACCGCAATTTATAGTTGGCTGCAATTTCAGGTGAAATAGTAGCCGACCCATCAATTACCCATAAACCATAAATTGTAGCAAATCCATAACAAACATTTCCTTTTTTGTCTCTGAAACTATCTGTGAAGCTCGATAAAAAACAGGACAAACTGCAAAGAGTTACTAGACAGGCAGTCATGAACCTGCTAACAGAGTCACAATTGCCTTGGTTTGAGAAAATGGGTGCTAGTAATTGAAAAGCAAGAACTGTTCCTGTAGGTAATAGATTGGCTAAATGGGCTGTGCTCTTAAATGTCTCACTAATCGCTTTCTGAATTAGAGTTTTCTCTTCTGGGTTTGGAATGGGTGAATCTTGCAGGAGAGGAAGCTTTTGCTCATTGAGATTATGGTCATGAGAGTTGTTTCCATTTTCTACCTTAATCTCCATTAATTGTCTATTCTATTTGTCTTTCTTCAGTTAATGATTCAAACATGCTTGTTTTGAGGTATATTATATATATTGTATGTTAGCAAGAGGAGAGTTGAGTGGAGGTGAAGGAAGGGAATGGAATCAAGTCTTGCAAGAAATAGAAACCAAATTTGGAAGGAGGTTATGCTTTCGCCAGAATTTAAGAAGCAAAATCAATTATTTTATCCAATTTTAGTTCGTTAGATGCACATTGCGTATGTTGCAGCCAGGTTTTAGTTGTGAATACTATTCAATTGTTTTTCTAGTTAGTTGCCCATTAAAAGAAAATATCTTAGATTAATTTAATCTCTACCTCATATTATAAATTAATTAATAATGATAAGAAATATTAAATAATAACTATTAAATGAAATTAATATAATAATTAATTACGTAAATTATGAGATGCATATTATAATTAATATGCCAAAATATCAAATTATTATAGATTAATTTATGACATTACGTATTAGTTTAGCTTAAGAATTTCTTCTATAAAGTTGTAAATTTTTAGTATTTGGAAACTGATAAAAGGAGTATCTTTAAGAAATGAAATTAGGCTACTTTATTTAAAAGCAAAGGCATATACCTTGCACGCATAAACTTCATTTCAATGTATGAGCCACAAGGATTTCATGATATATATGTAAAATGTTATCCAGCCTGTCTTAATTTGTGTTGGTTGTAACTTTTAAACCTGCTTACACACCAAATTAATATGATCAAATTTTGAGTTTCTCTTACAAAATATATATTTTAATGGATTATTATATGGATTGGAAATGTCGGTCCATTACATAATTGTGTCTAAACTACTTCGTCCTGCTAATAATCTATACGGGAACCCACACCCTGGCTAAATACTTAGGGCTCAATGAGCCCATTAAGCTTCCACGTTCCAACCAATTCCTTTACAAGCCCTCGTACCATCTTCCTGGATGTGGAAAAAATGAAACTTCTTTTTCTAAAAAAAAAAAAACAAAAACAAAATTATTTTTTAAGGGTAGTCAAAAAAATGAATTTTCCTGTTGACATTCAGAAAATATTTTCTAATACATATTTATTAAAATATTGAATATAATCAATAAAATCAGGAGAAATTCACTTTTATTATACCAAACACAAATCAAATATTTATAATATTCTTAATTAATACTCACTCTGTCTATAAATTATAGTACACATTTTCTTTTTTGGGATGTAAAAAAAAAATAATCTATTTTCTTTTTCAAGTTAAATTTATTATTATGTTTGTAAAAATGACATTTCACTCACTTATAATCAATTCCACTTTTTTAAAATAACTAATGTATTAACGGTCATATTACGGATAAAATAGTAAAATAAACACAAATCTTTAATGTTTGTGTCAAAACAAAAATAAATAATTATCTGTGAACAAATAGAGTATAAAGAGATAAATTATTTGATAAAATAAAATAAGAGTATATATATAATTAAATTAAAGCCACACTCATATAAATTTATTTTATATAAATAAAAATAATATATTTATATCCTATTTAATGATTTCTGACAAAATAATCATCAAGTAAGAAAAATTGATATTTTAATTCATCAAAAGTATATTTTTTTTTACGTTATAATAAAATTATAATATATATAATATAATCGATAGAATTATATTTCATTATTATCTTTTAAATTTATTTTATTTATATTTAGGATAAATCTAATGCGCAAGGTTCTCGTAAATCGTTCTTATTTACAAGCTTTCTAATTAATATTTAAATTTAAGAATGCTACATAACATAATTAATTGATCAATTAGTAGGTAATCTTGCCAATATTGGTGGCTATTTTGTCAACTCTAGATGGTGTTTTTTCCTATTTGTCTTGTTTAATCAAATAAAACAACATCGTGTTATTAAATTTAAGTATCCCAAGACATATTAGGGGTTAAGTATTAAAATTAACTAGTTATGTACGAATGTAAAAAACTGACAATGCAACCTAAAATCAAAAAATAAATATATAAAAATAAAAGAAAAGAAAAAAAAAATATAAATAAAAGTAAAAAAAATATTTTTTTATTTAAAAAATTATTGCTGATGTGATTTTACCAGAAACTAATTTAAAATTTAATATATGAAAGTGACGAATTTTCGATTTAATATATATATATTAGAAACACGATTTTAATTAATTATATATCATAGATTAGACAACTAGTTACTATATGTTACGTAGATGGGAAAGTGATACATTTGTTAAATACAGTGAGGAACTTGTGTTAATTTATTTGTCATATTAGGTAGACTGTAGATAGAGAGTTTAATCTACCCTTGAATACTACAATTAATTAGTATTAATTAATGTCCATTTGCTATAATGTTTTGGTTATGCAGTATTGATCAAATCTTTTACATAATTAAGTGATTTTTCTATTTTTTAAAATGTTGTAGCCAAACAATTTGTCATGACACATGCTATGTTTACATTTCACATCTTAATTAATTAATGGGGCCATATGTTGATTACCTATTAGATGTTAATTAATAGGATCCAAATAGGAGAGTTACTAATAAACTAATAAATCAAAGTCATAGTAATGTAGGCCTGGCTAGTGATTCAATTACTGAGATCAGAAACTATTTGCAATTTTGGATCATATTAATGTGTACTATACATATGGATAATATAAAGATGAAAGATCAACTTTTCCTTACATAGAAGTGATGAGGGTGGGGACTGCATGACTAAGCCACAGTTGACCCCCACTTTTCCTTATTACATAAATTAAATTCTATTGTTATTTCATCAGCTTTTAGTAGTATTTTTTTTTAATTAAGTATTAAACACTATTAAGTGAAATATCTATAAGGATTTCCAGCTTCTATGCATTTTGTTACCCTTTTCTTTTTCATATAATATAAGTTCACATTATTCCATAATATAGTTGTTTACATTTGTCTAGTTCTCTCTTTAAAATGATTCTGTTCCTTTCTATTATTATTATTATTTTTTATTTAGCAAGAAGAGTTCTTGAAAGATTATAGAATTGCAGAATATGGGTCCAAATGGTTAGGTATATGTCATCAGTTAAGGATATATATGGAGTTATTTACAACTTATTATTTTGCATAAAA
This sequence comes from Aleurites moluccanus, assembly GCA_948193065.1. Classification (NCBI taxonomy): domain Eukaryota; kingdom Viridiplantae; phylum Streptophyta; class Magnoliopsida; order Malpighiales; family Euphorbiaceae; genus Aleurites; species Aleurites moluccanus. Next base: position 18,982 of record CANXYC010100919.1, on the reverse strand, counting down.
ATTATAAGCACAATAACTTTTATATCTGGCCCATTAAGCCATCATTATTAAAAAGTTTTTAAGTTTTCAATTTTAATTTGATGATTTTTTTTCATACCAATTATCATGTTCTTGTGACAATTGTATAGTGTAGGTGAGATGATGAAGTTTCTCTGTGAGTCCACATACATTTGTCTTAGGATCATCCCAAATCCTAATCACAAAATTAATAAATAATGATTCCACTCCAATATTCCATACATTTAATTGTTTTTAAAATTTTGTTTTGCTTTTATTCTAATCCTCTTCTAAAATATCTATTAGAGGAAAAAACATGCAGAAGTAATAGTTCAATAATTTCATATTTATCTCGTAAAGTAAAAAATAAAAAATAAAAAAAAAATTCAAGCTATGATAACTTCTTCCCTTTTAAAAAAATTTCTAAAAATTATGGTAATTTCTTTCTTTTTAAAGAATTTTTTATGTACTAAAAAACAAAAGAAAAAATCTATTAGTAGCTCTTAAATTCAAAATTCTAAGTGCTTTAATGGTTTATGAAAAAGGGAACAATTACCTTTATAATTATTATATTGTGCATCTAAAACTAAAGGATGTGAAAATTGCAATGTTAGAGCTTTTAATTATCTTTTGGGTAAGTTTTTTAATTTGATAGAAAATCAAAATCAAGAGTTCATTATGACTACCAAACTTAGTTATTACTTCTAATAATGTATTAAAGATTGCAAATCCTCTCACCATAGTAATAAAACTTGTCTCCTTAAAACCTCTGTAGATCATATGAGAAAAATGCCAATGTCAATAAAACATAAAAGTACTACTAATTGATTTTGTTTGTTTTCCTATTATTTACCTATAAATGGCACCAAAAAGAAAGAAAGAAAAAGACCAAATAAATTCTTAGTTGTCACCCATTTCTCCATTATCTCCCACAAGGTAAACAAGGTGTTCCCTTTTGTGTTAATCCCACTCATATTTGATTTTGAGAAAAAGAAAGTGGAGGGTATGGTTATGTGATAATGAGGTGTTTCAAAGGCAATGAATCAATCTTTTTATACACTTAAACTATTGGTTATTACTCCATAATATGTACAATTTTGAAATATTGTCAATGATAAACACAAATAAATCTCATTATCATATTTTTATTCAAATATCAAATATAACTGACAAACATTATAATAATTTAATATGAATAGAAACCAAATCAATAAATTAATTAAATATTTTTCACATACATGGACGTCAAATTTGAGGTTTTAGACCATAATACTTCGCCATTCTGGTTATTTCCTTAGAAAATAAATCAATCTCATTATAAACTCAATTGCTAAATCAATATTGATTATTATAAGTTAATGGTCAAGTGATATTTATTTGATTTTAATAATTATTTTGCTCCTAAAACCCAAATTGTTCAATACATATCTAAGCAGATTTCAATGTATGATTGAGCAATTAGAATCAAGTAGACCCTTGTGGACTTGCAAAAGCATAAATTTGATTTATTTAGATGATAACTACTTGTTAAGTGATAATTAGGTTTATGAAAAAAAATATATTTAATTGTTATTTGAAAGAAAATATTAAAATATAAAATATAAAAAACTCCGAAATTAAGTTAAAAATGAAAAAGATAAAAAGTTTATAATAGGAATGTACATCAAACAAAAATAAGTAAGTTAAAAAAAAAAAAAAATCAATTTACTATTAATTGAATTATTAATAAGAATATTGATTGAATTGATTAATAAAATTTGGGTCAAATTAATTAACAAATATCCACGAATTATGCTAGGTAACCTTTTTTTTTTTTTTTTTCACCACCACTAATTATTGACAGCCTGAAACTTGTACTCAATCGGTTCCCCCTTCATTTTCTTGAGCTAATTGATTGGTTACCTGACCAGCTGCCTTCAATCTGAGGTTTGGCATTGCAAGTATCAATGATGACTTATCCATGATCACACTTACAAAACCCATTTTAACCTTATTATAATTATAACACCCACCACATTTTTTCTTGGATAATTAAGCATTTCGTTAAATATGGTAATACACGTTTAGGCATAATTCAAGGGCCCGTTTTATTAACCTTTAGTTAGAGATGACAATTAACGAGACTTTGGTCCAATAGTAAAATTAAAGTCGAAGTGCTTGAAGGTGACATATTCTACTCTTATATTTATGTATTTCTTATTATTCTTTATACGTTTCTATGTGTATAATAGTTTTGGAGGAAAAATAATTAGAGATAGGCAATTTTTCTAAAATCGAATACTTTTTTGGTTTATTAAATGGTCAATACAACATTTTTCTTTTATAATCAGATTGAATTTGTATAGAGAACAGACAACTAAACGACATATCAATTTTTCTTGATTGAATTGAATACTAATTCTTTGAAATCTAATTAAAGTAGGATTATAATTGAGTCAAGTTTTAATATGTTCGATCTCGAATCGAACTTGAAAATCATGTTTAAATCTGATTCATTTAATTATTAGATGACTCAAACTTGATTTAGCAAAAATTTATTTATAAATTATAATCGAACTCATCTTGTTAATAAATTATAATTAAATTGGGTTTAAATTCGAAATCAACTTATTTTAAAGTTAATTTATACTTCGTTTATAACTAATCAAAACATTTAACTTCCTAAATATTTATTTCTAATAAAATAACCATAAAAAATACTAAAAAAAGTAATATAAAAATAAAAACATTTCATTAGTAAAATAAAAAATTTAATCATAAAATTGAGCATTACATATATCTCAAAAAATTTAATTAATAAAAAAGATTTTTTTAAAAATTAGAATATTAAATTATTTAATACTAAAAAAATTTTAATCTAAAATTTTATTAGTATAACCTAAATATAATTACAATTATATAATACTTATTTAAGAATTATCTATTTTTCAAACTATTCCTCTATATATTTCATTTATTTATGCTACTTAACTAGTTTAATAATTGAAATGTATATGACTCATAGTTTAATAATTGAAATATATATGACTCATGCATTAGGTGAATAAGCATTATATTATATTATTAAAAAAATTTAATAATAATTTTTCTAATAAAAAATAATTTTTGTTAAAAATTGAAAATATAATTAAATATATAATTTGTTTTCAGATAGAAATATTTAAAGTGTAAAATATAAAAAAAAAAAAAAAAATTAAGAATAATAGGGTTATAATCGACCCGAACTTTAATTGTCGTAGACTAAACTCGATTTTTTTCCCAAATTTTAAATCGAATTGAGTTTGAAAAATATGTTCGAACTTGGCTCATTTAACTATTAAACAGCTCGAACTTAACTTATTAAAAATTTGTTTATAAATTATAATCGAGCCCGTCTCGTTAATAAATTATAATTGAGTTAGATTCAAACACAAAATCTATTCATTTTAAAATTTATTTATAACTCGTTTATAACTAATCAAAATATTTAACTTCCTAAATATTTATTTTTAATAAAATAACTATAAAAAATTTTAATTAATATAAAAACAGAAAAACATTTCATTAGTAAAAAAAATTAATCATAAAATTGAGTATTAAATGCATCTCAAATATTTTAATTAACAATTTTTTTTAAAAAAATAGAATATTAAATTATTTAATATTAAAAAAATTTTAATCTACTATCACCTAAATATATATATATTTATGCTACTCGACTAGTCTAATAATTGAAATGTTTGTAACTCATAGATTAGGTGAATAAGTATTATATTTTATTGTTAAAATATATATATATATATTAGTCAAATTGAATTACTAAAAAAATTATAAAAATATTAAAAATATTTTTTTAGAGTGCCAAAATTATTAAACTAATAATAATAATAATAATCGAGTTATTCGTGAACGTATTTATCAAATTGTTCGTGAGTATATTTATGAGCATGTTTATGAATTTATAATCAAATTATTCGTAAATTTAATCGAGATGAATTTAATTTTATTAAAATTTAACTTATTTATTATTGAGTCTTAAAATAAAACTCATATTTTACTTATTTATAAAACAAATAAAATACAAATAAATTTTTATCGAGACGAAGAGTCTAATTTGCAGCCATAACCAATAGCTATTTTTTCAGAGCAATACTATGCACAAGCTTGGGGCATGCCAGCAAACGTTACAAAATTCTATTTTCCATACATAAAATTTTTATATTTTTCTAAAAAATTAACACATTAGCCCTCAAAATTTTCAAAATTGTCTTTTATCATCCATAATTTTTATAATTTTTCATAAATATAAACACTAGCTCTTCTAATTTTTTTTAAAATTTTATTATTACGTATATATTTCATTCATTTCTGTTTAGAAAATATTATATTTAACTATCAAATTTTCTGAACTTTTATTTATTACTGATATTTAATGTATAATTTTAGAATTAGAATATAATAAAACTCAAAATTTATTCACACTTGCTTATAATTAAATTATTTTTCTGTCATCTGTACTTTTGAGTTTTGACCCTTCAAATTTTTTAAATTTATCTTCACCCCTGGATATTTTTAATTGTCATAAATTATTAGCAACTGGTAATTGAGAATCAAAGATAAAAAAATAATATAAAATTAACAGTTAAAAATATCAATTTTCCAATATTTAATTAAAATTTAGACTAATGACCATTAAAATTAAGTAGTCTACGACATAATATTTTAAACTTTCATTCATGCCTTGATACAAATGCTTTTTTTGTGAGATTTCAGGATAGAGTCCTCCCCCTTGCAGTTAAGCAAATAATTAATTAAAAATAAATATGATATCTCATAAAAAAATTTCTCCCATCTAATATTAACCAATAACATAATAGTTTCTTATAAAACCAATCTAATTACGAATTATTATTATTATTTTTATAATTTTAAGAGACGAATGCATAAGTACATTTTAATTTGAGTGTAGGGTAAATATGAGAAGGACTGTTTTATTTTTTTTAATAAATTTTTATAATTTTAAGAGATGAATGCATAAGTATACATTAATTTGAGTGTAGGGTGGATTTCGGAAAAGTCCGTTTCATTTTTTTTTTAATAAATCTACAAGATAAAAGTTTTTTTTTTTAAGGTTTCATGTGACTAAATTATTTATATAAAAATGATAATATTAATAATTAATGTTAAAATAAAAAAAAAAAAAATTATGAAACATCACACTTATTTATAATAAATTACATGTTTAATTATTGAAAAGAGAATTGAAATTTGAGATCCCTCTTAAAAAATTGAACTTTTTTTCCATCCAAGCTAAGCCTTCCATTGTAAGAACTATTATATATTAGAACACAACAATATAAAAAAAAAAAAAGGGTCATATCCCTCTAAAATGGTGCGCTATGTTTGTTGGGTGCCTCTCACCAGCCAACCTATTTCTGTAAATTTTGTCTTTTTACACTGCTTTTTCCGGTGTTTAATATTTAGAATTGAAATGATTTTGTATGTACAACAGTATAACAAAGAGTTCCTACTTCCTCCTACTAGTAGTAGTGGCAGCTGCATAAGTAAAGTCACAGGCATAAACATCACAACAGTTTGCATCACTTCAATACCTAGCTTCTATATTAGGATCTACACCTTGATTGTTTGTACTAGGTCTAAAATTAAGACTTTTTGATACCATCTACTAGGTATTGGCAAATCTAATTAATTAATTATTCAATATGTCATTAACCAATTGAAAACAAAGTGATTTGTATGGATAAATGAATTCAACACTCACTTGCCTCCCTATTCCCTTCCGCTGCTATCTATAATCTATTATTACTTTTGACCATATTATTGTACTTTTTGGGTGTGTCATGGCTAGGCATGACCTCGTTTGAGGATGTGATTTTTCTTTTTAAGAGAAGAGATCATAAATTAAAATATTAAAATATTAATTACTAGTTGATGAAACAAAATTTTATTGAAAACATTAACTAGAAATTGTTAAAATTTGCTTTTAAAATAAATTTCACACTTTTTATCGTAACAATTTTAAAATAATTAAATAATTAGTCATCTGATTATATTTGGTATATATATTAAATTTAATAGTAGAATTAATAATGAGTATATTTACCATAAAATTTTTTATTTATTTTTGTGATGGTTGAAGAGTCTATTTTTATATTAAATTTATATAATTTTTTTTTTTTTTTATATTCTAAAACTCGCCATTAGGTTGAGCCTGGGAAGTGAGGATCCCGAATCTACTCGAATCTTCGAAACTAAAAAAATAATCAAGAAAGAAAATTTCAGAAACCTGAAAAATAATCGAATTCATTCTAACGAAACGAAACTAGAATATTTTGATCTTCGTATTAAGAATTGAATCGAATCGAATCGTGTTCGAATTAGTATTAAATTCCTAAATTTTCAAACTAATTATCTAATTTATATATATTTATATGATTATAAATTTATATATATACATATTTTTGTATATATATATATATTCAAATCTTTAAATATCCGAATCGAATACCCGAACATTCGAACTACATTGAATTATAATATTTGAATATCCAAACTGAATTAAAATATATCTGAATTTAAATCGAATCCATGAATACTCGAATCCTTGAACCGTTTCGTACCAAATTTTTCAGACAATTCGGTACAAATATTTTTTTTTATTCAGTTATAGATTAAAGATTTAAAAATAAAATTTTCTAAATTTCTATTTGATTTGAGTATTTTTCATATTTTCGGTTTTACCCAAACCGTGCATAGCCCTACTCACCATCAAGTGATAATTGAGTAATTTTTTTTTTTTTTTAAGTCTAATTATCATTTGAAAAAGAAAGTTTTGGTTTTCAATTTGTTGAGAAAGTTTTTATTTTTGATTTTTTTTTTACTTGTTATGATACCATATAAAATTTTAGTATAGATTTTAAAAAAACTAACTTTAAAAAGTTAATTTGTTAAGGTCAGAAAACTCATTTTTATATTAAGTTCACATAATTTTTATTTTTAATTATCTTTATTTTTATTTTATATTAAATTCACATAATTAAAAAAAACTAATTATCTTTGTTTTTATTTTTTATTCTAATAATATCTCATATACCAAACTAATTAGTAATAAAATATTTTAATCAATATGATATTTTATCTATTTTTTATGGAATGATAAAACATGAATATTTTTTTATTTTATATATTATTATTTTATTAAATTAATATATGTACTAAGTGTAGACAAAATTTACTTAGAGAATATCAATCAGTGATTAATTTAGTGTAAAAAAAATTAGCTGACACCAAAATATAACTAAGAACTTTCCTAGTCATTTTACTCTCTTTGAGAAGTATTGAGATTTATATGGTGTGAATTTTCTATTTGTTGATAATATAAAGGGATTATTTATTATAACGTTCTTTTCTATAAAATATTTCAAATACTCAATCTGAATGTAAAATACATGTAGTCTATGATAAGTGATGAGTAGGTAAGTTAGTCACGCCAATGCCACCAATTGTCCACTTTGAATAATTCTGTCGAGACATGTGTGCCAGCGAGGGGATAAGAGATTGCAGCAACAAGCAAGCAACAATCCAACCCTTCCATCAATCACTTGTCCCTATATATAGGTTTTATTTATATCATTTGTTTCTTCTTAGAAAAAAAGACTTAAGTAATTATATGTTTTTTGTTGTTATTAGCATATGATTGATGCTAAGAGCAATTTGGGATGATAGATTAACCATTAGTTAGCAGTCAGGAATTAGTTGTTCTTATCATCTCATTCATGTTAAATTTGAATTTTCTATAGATTAACCATTAGTTAGAGGTCAGGAATCAGTAGTTATTATAATCTCATTGATGCTAAATTTGTATTTTCTATGAAATTTATTAAACATGGGATACATGCCAAAGTTGAATTTTCTATGTAATTTATTAAACATGGACTTCATGCCAAATTTTAATTTTCTCTATGTAATTTAAAGATTTTACATATAAGTTTTGTTATATGAAGTTCAAAATCCTAACAAAAGAAAAGGAATTAACTATATGAATAACACAGAGAAAAATGTTCTTCCTCTTTTATTTAATTATAGTGGATGGAGTAGTTTATAAGCAATGAGATATGAATTCAAATTTCAATAATATCTTAATCAACACAAAGACAAAAACAAAGAAAGAAAAACTTTACTCTTGTAGCTCTATTAGATTAACAATCTATTTAATTCAATAGTTGTGTATATGAGTTAAATCTCAGCACTTAATATAAATAAGAATTTTCCCTCGAATAAAATAATTAGTACAGGATTTTGTTGAGAATACTGTAATAATGAGTTTAGGTGAAATTTGGAGTTCCCCTTCTTAATTTCATTCTCAAATTTCCTTACCTTATCTCAAGCCACGTGATAAACATGTAGAAAGCAAAGGGTCTATTCCAATTAGCATTTCATAATTAATCATCCATAAATTTTAATATGTTTGTTAATTTATTTAATTTTCCGAGATTCAAATGGTTGATCATTCTCCTGATTTTATGATTGTAGCAATGTTTAAGGCATTAGATGCCATTATAATCTCATCTAAAGGCTTGATCTCTTAATGATTGCTGAAATTAACAATAATATGATGTGTTTAGGTGTAAAAATATTTTGTTAATGAATCAATAATCATCCTTTCTATTATCTTCTCTTCTTTCTTTAGGATTTGCCAATTGTCTCTTGATCCTCTTGAACAAATGATATATAAAGGACAAAGTCTATGACTATATATAGGTTAACTAATATTAATTATTTGGCTCATTAAGATTAGTTGAACCAATAATTAATCATCTAAGAGTCAATATTACTTACTATTTTCACAATAGACTCTTAATTATGGCATAAAATAAGCTACCACCCATTTTTATAAATTCTCTACTTAAAAGAAACTACGTATTTCATGCATTATATATATAGCTTGCTATTTGTGTTGGTTTCCCATGAAAAATGAATAATACTAAGAATTATAGTTAACAAGTAATTAAAAAGAAATCTTCTCTTTCCTTTTCTTCACTAGACAAGCAAAAAAATTTCTCCGTTGGTCGGTGAAAAGTTGTGGTCTTTTCACGTTTAATTTCAATCCAAAAGCACTATAATTAAATATTCTAAGGAATTAATGTACTCATTGCTGAAGTGTACATCTTAAAGAATCACATTATAGCATGCTGGCTTAGCACTTTTATTTGTTTTCATCTACATAATAAATAAGACATATACTTTAAATAAATAAACAAGATCAACATGATCTTATATTTTTTAGGTAATGTGCCCTAAATACACACTTATGCTTTGAAAAACAAAAGAGTGAGAAAGATCAACTCAAAGAATAAAAGGTATTTTTGATCCTTTTCCAAGTGATCTTAGCTACTACCACTAATCATTCACAAATAGGAAAGTGGGTATTTGTAACAAAAGAAGAGAAAGCTACATACAAAAGGGAGAAAAATTTTCCCAAAAGCCAACCTTTAAATAATAGAACTCAAAAGAGTGGTGTGAAAAGTGGGAGATGGTGGCATGGGTTTTGAACTTTCAAGCATAAGAGGACAATTATGATTGTGGTTTGGAACAAACTCAAATGGGTTGGAGCCTCAGCCTCCACTTCCTTTTACAATTCTTTTGAATCTTTTAATACACTTATTATATTATAATAAATCAAAACTAAATACTTGCATCAAAGTTTGTAATAGTGTTCATTTTTTGGTCCCACAGATCTTCGCTATGGGCTCCACCAAAATTGCTCCTAATCTTCAATGGATGGCGGACTACTATTATATATGTTATGCTGAGAAAACTTTTATTTACGGGGAATATTAATTAAATATATTATTTTTTCCTTTTTTTTTTTGAATTTTATGTTTATTTTTTTTAATTTTTACTATTTTTTTGATATATATATAATATATTTTTGATATATATTATATTTTTGAAAAAATAATTTTAAATATACATTATTTTTAGAAAAATATTTTTAGTTATATCATATTTTTAATTTTTTTTTTCTAACAGTAAAAATAAAATATTTTTTATTTTTTTGATATTTTTAAAAAAATTCCTTATTTATATAGTAATAGATCATCATTGATTTAAAAAAATAAAAAATTTAATTTAATAAAAATAAAATAATTTTTCATCAATGAAACTTCGTTCTAGGATAAAATCAAAAGTTCACGTCTTGATACTCGAGACTTTAAATTTGATTTTTATCTATGTTGAGTTTTAGTTATTATTATTTTTTTTAATTTTGTAACTCTCTAAAATATATAATATCTCTGATAAAAGAAATAAAATAACTTATAAAATTGTAAAAGAAAATTTATCATTAAATTGAAATTAATCAATTTACGAAAATATTTTAATTAAGAAAATGCTAATTAAGTTGGGTCTTTGGAGGTTGGACCACTAGGTTTAATCTTTTAGACCATATAGTGTGAAGCTGAAGTCATCATTGACTTAGAAGGGGCTGGGTTTGGTCTTTTTTGGTTGGACCATTAGTTTTTTTAATGTTTATGTTAATTTGAATCAACGAAAGGGATTAGCAAATAGCATTCTACATCTTTTGAAGCAATGACTCATTTCTCTTCAGTCTTCCCTATTCTTTCTTCGGGACAGAATATTTAATTGTAAAATTAAAGGTTAGGAAAAGAAAAAAGAAAAAAATAATTAGAAATGGAGCTTTGTTTATGTATTTGAGAAACTCAAACTCCAATTGTTTCATGAAAAATAATATATTTAAAATTTAAAATTTGATTTTAATTATAAATTGAAGTTGAGATTTTTCAGTCTGAAAATAATATTAGTATCCTTGTTTTATTGGTAAAATCTTAATATCAATATCAGTGTTAAAATTAATTTAAATATTTTAAGATTATAAATTTAAATTTTAATCAAAGTTAAAAAAAAAAAATAGTTGATTTTTATGATAGGAATATTCTAAATTGTCATTGATACAGAGGAATTTATTAATTGCATGCTGACAATTATTTGACCAAGGAAAAAATGAATCCACGTTTAATGATTTTCATAATACTCATTATTACCTATATTTCTCTGTTGGAGTAATAATTTTTTTTTTAAATAATGTCTTAAGAAAATAAATATTAAAAAAATTTTATACATTATAAATTTAGATTAATCAAAATTAATATAAAAATGTTAAATGAATACACCAAGGAAAAAAAAAAAAACTCATTGCTGCGACAATAATTTTTATTGGGTATATTAAATAATCTTAATATATATTCTAATATAAATCTTAATAGGTAAAGGATCTTTGTAGTGGACCTAATGGGTAAGAGTCCATTAACTAGTTTAACCATAATATAAACCTATATATATGCTAGCTGGGGGCAGTATGCTAGATATTCTAAACTAGATATCTAGGGTGTAATGGTTCAAGCAATCGCATATATTGCTTGACCAGAAGACCTAACAGTTTTCACATAAAGATTTTCTTTTTTACTTTTTTATCATATTCAGTTAATTTGGAATTCTCTATTTTATAAAAAAAATATATATATATTATGTGCAATCATTACAAGAATAATAACAAAAGTGGACATCTAACAACTTTTTTCTGTTCTTTTCTTTGTTTTTTAACCTCCAAGCTAAAATCAATTGATTTACAAAAAGTTGCAAATAAGGAATTTTATTTTTATTGAATTTTTTCTAGGAACTTGATGAAATTTTCATTAATCATAGCTTATATTTTTTTTCCCTGTAACACAAATCATAACCCTAAACTTTTCATTACTCTTCATAACAGTAGAGAATGACCGACAGACAATTGTAACATCACTATTCACACTCAATCATAGGCAGAGACACATTTGATTGATTTCATATTAGTGAAGTAGTGTTAAGATTACAAAAAAAAAAAAAAAAAAAAAAGATATAAAAAAAATAAAATCATGCAAAAACATTATCATTACTCTGTAATACACAAATTGTCAAAGGCTCAAAGCTTTATTCAATTTTCATTTATTTATTTGTGGCTGCCTTAGTTGCATGATCTCGTGCTAACGTTTAGACACTTGAGGGAGGTCAGCCTCCCGTTTTCACGCGGGTGACATTCCCATCATCTTCATTTGATCCCACCAAACTTCTACTATTCACCTTTCACCATGTTTCATCCTCCCCTAGCATAGCATTTCATCTATGCGATCATGTACTTTTGTGTGTACAAGTTCCTTTTCTTATACATAATATCACCATTTTTTTTAATGAGCATATTAGATGATATTACAGGTGTCACTTTTCAAATATTTTATAATAAATTGTTCCATATTAATATTATATAAATGCAATAATTTTCTTTTTTATTAGCCAATTACTTGTTATATATTAATATTATATTTAAAAGATAATATAATATAATATAATATATATGTACTATTTTCATTGAATAGTAATAAAAAAAAAGAGGTGTGTTATAACTCAATTATGAACATTTATCTCATTTTGTCTTATTTATTATTTTATATTTATTTTTATACATTATATTATTTTTTAAAAATATTTTAATAATTATTATTTTTTTATAAATAATATAATATTAAAAAAAATGAGATAAAAAATAAAATATATAATAAAATAAAAAAATTTGAACCGATTATAATTGTGTCTCCTTTAAAATGATTTTTTATTTTTTATTATTGTTTTTTAGGAGGAACAAGGAACGAAGCAATTGTAGAGGTTTCTGGAATTTGTTGGGTTAGTTGAGGTTGGTTTTAAATTTTAACTCTTATTAAGGAAGTGAATTTTGGGGTGTTAGATATAATAAATTTTGTTTGATGGATTGCGGTTGAGGAATTTTTCTACTTACATGGGCCCCATGTATTAATGAGTCAAAGGGTGACACTGTTTTAATCAAAGAAACAACGACCCATATACTGAGATCGATCGCTTATAATAAAATCCTTAAACGTTACCCTACCTACATTATTTACTGATTTTACATTCAAAATCAGCGAAATTTCCTAGAGGCCAATTGTTGGATTCAACGTGTCCTTTGATTATATGCAGTGTAGTGTTCATAAAATTGAAAATTAAACTTGGAATTTTTAACGTTAATTAATATAAATGATGAAATTTTAAAATTAGTTTCATTCATTTATTATATTCTCTACGAATTTATAGTTTTTAAATAAATTTGAATTTAATTAAAGTTTTTAAAACTTGTACTTATAGCACTCAAATTTTAAAATGAATTTGATTCCAAGAAAATAAAATAAAAAATAATTATAATAGGAAAAAAATGGTGATAAAGGAGTTGTTACAAAGAGAGAAATGTTACTAATCCTATGAAAGCTGGAGCAGACATGAAAGAAAGAGGATAAAAGTGTTTGATATTTTTATATCTACTATATACATTCATATTAATTGATGATTAAATGTTAATGTTGATCTTCAATTAATGCTTGTGTGACCGACACAAGGCACTTTTTCCAATTGCAAAGATCTTGCTTTATAATTTTGTAGAAATGTGAAAAAAAAATAATTATTAGTATTATTTAAAATGCAACTAATTGATATGCTAAAATTTAAAAATTTATATTTAATATTTGACTTCAGCACAAAATTAATAACCACTAACTATTAACATTAATCACAATTACTAAATTAAACAGATTGTTAATTGTTCCATCTTAGTGTTGATTTGATTAGACATATAGTCAATGACAGATGCATAAAATAATGAAATGATGAGTATAATTATGTTATTTAAAAAATAATCATTTCAAATTATTTTTTTTATTTGTAAAGTATTAATTTATGTATTACATTCCATTATAAACATCTCAACTCATTGAATAAAGCTTATAAATTAATTATAGTACTTAAAAGATTAAATATTTAGCTATGTTAAATAATTTAGCCGAACTCCAAATTAATTATAGATAAATTTATAGGATTTTAATGATAAAATAAACGAAAAAATTAATTATATTGATAAAATCAAAATATACGAACTAATTAGTAATTTAAAAAAAAAGAGAAAAAATTATTAATTAAGTCAAATTTTATGTACTAAATAATAATTTATCAAAAGGTTTAAAAAAAAATCAAAATTCAAAAGGACACGTATCCCTTTTATCCAAATATGAATCCGCCTCTATATATAGATAGTGTTTGGTCAAAATAAATAAATAAAATACAGAAATTGTACTCGCAGTAATTAATTTTTAAATTTCGCTGGCGTATGAATCCTCAATTGAAAATTCAAAACTCATTAATTATAGTGAATGATTAAATTTTTAATTTAAAATCACTTATTTAAATATTTGACAATAAAATAAATAAAAAATTTAGAGTTTAATTAAATTTTTATAAGTATCAAAACTCAACTTATTTTAAAAAATAATTTTGATAAAAATACATTTTAATTTAATATTTTTTTATTATCGATAATCACTTTTTTCAAAAGTGATTCCAAACACCCCTTTATAATTAAAAATTAGTTTTTATAAATAAATATAATTATAATTTAAAATAATCAAGAAAATATTTACTATTAATTAAAAATATTTTTATTTTTATTTTTATTTTTATTTCTTAAATATTTTGATAATTATATGCTTTATATGTAATATAAAGATCATTAATTATAAATAACTAAAATTTATATATAAAACAATATTCTTTATAATTTAATTTTAATTTTAACGGCTCAATTACTAAATATTGTATACTATCATTTGACATTGCTGACTACAAACTATTGATCGTTAACACATAACCGTTAGTTGCTCTAACTTGCCGCTGACAACTACCCCGAAGCCAAATAGGCATTTATTAGTATTAAATTAAGGACAATTGCTGAAACATCTCCAAAAGGTAAACATTGTGCAGTGAAAAAAAAAAAAAGCGACATTAAGTGCAGATCACGAGCTGGAAGCTCCAACATTTCTATTTATTTTTTCTAGAAGCCAATAAATGTGGCTTTTTAGTCAAATAAAGTATCTATAAAGTAATATTGTAGTCAATGCTCATGCAATTTTAAAGCTACTGATTAATTATAAAATTAATATCTTTCTAAATTAATTGAAACTTAAAAGAAATGAAAAAAAATAGTTTTATATAAAATGAGTAAAGACGCACAGCCGCCAACTTGGAAAATATATAGTTAGGTGGAATAAAAATTTCAATGGGAAGTCTACTAATAGTTCTAAAGCAAATATTTGATGGGTTTGGCTTATCTTCAAAGGAATCTTATATTTGTGTGACTTGTGAGTGATTAGTGAGAACCTCACTCCAATCTATGGTGAAGTAACTAATAAGTGACCAATGTAATAAGTCATTGACATCTCTTTTGTTTTATCTCTTAGTTTGCAATTTCTCGTGGCATATTTTAATTCTAAGTAAATATGTGATTATCCCTCTTTCTCTATTATTGTCTCAAATTGAATTTTGGCGGCTTCTACATAGTCTCTATGTACATTTTTTTTTTTAATTATTTTTTTTCAGAAATAAAAAATAAAACAATTACCTTATTTCATTTGATAAGACCCTTGCCTTGCCTTGCTGCATGAAAGTAATAGATTATGTTTGAAGACAGAAAAAAAATGAGACTAGAAGCTCCTTGAAACCTTCTGGCGGACAGTTTCCGATGCCTAATAAGTTAGTAGACATATATATTAGATAGAAAAATAGAAACTGTAGGGACAGAGAGTTGAGTATGGGATCCAGTGAGTATATATACCCTCAACATTTTCATTTATAAATCCCATGCCTTTGTCATTTAAAATAAATATTAACAAATTTTCATCACTTCAATTTCAAATAAAAGCCTTACCAATATTACTATTTGTTCTAATAAAATATTATTAAATTCTCAATCCAATTAAAAAAAATTTGAAGAAAAATTAATATGAACTACTATTACGATTGGACAGCATAAGTGGGTAGGGTATAATAAATATAATAGATGTATTACATAAATTTCAAAAATACAGAAAGTTGGGGAAAAAATGATATATAGTAGTAATTGCGATATGGTTTGGTCTTATAAATATGGATGAGCAAATTGACTTCACTACCATAAATTCCAATACCAAAGACAAGTTCAGTATCTTGTTACAGCCTATAACTTACTTCACCAAACTCTGCATTTGAATCTTTCAATGCTATCAATAAATATTTTGGATCACAAATTTCTTAGTTGGTGGGATTTATTAGAAATCTGTTGTCCATCTTAAAATCCCTACCGGCAGGGAAAAAAAAAAAAAAGTGCATGATCTTATTTTTAATTTACTGAATTATATAATAAGGGTAATTTTTCTTTTGATTTTATATATATAGCGATATTTTTTTTTATAAAGTTAAATGTTCATTAATTGATAAAATAGAATAGTATAAAATTATAAAATCTTATAATTTTATAATTTTTTAAAATTAATATCAAAATAAATAATTATTATATAGAAATAAATATAGAAATAATCTTGACTTAAAATATTCGATCATAATCAATAAATAATAATTATTTTTATATCATTTTAATGGTATCTGTAAATTTATTTGGACACAAATAAATATAAATTGAATATAAAAAATAAGACTTATAATAATAATTGAATTATCAAATAAATGATAAATTAATAAAAAATATTAAAAAATATTTATTTTTAATAAAAATCTTAATTTTTTACTAGCTTGTGATGCTATTAATTTTTATTGGAATAAATTGTCTGGGAAATATGAGTCGTAGGAATAAGGTAAGAGCTTAGAAAGTGACTAAACTAAAACTGCTATGATTTTATGATAAATATTCTTTTACATGATATTCTATTAAAATTTATCTTAAATTTTATTTATTTTTCTTCAAAATCAAATCTTTTATTCTTCATATAATTTCACTAATCACAATACCACATCCAAATTTTATCTCTTTTAATTTCAACAAACCCAAAATTTACATAATTAATTAATTTATTAATTAACCACAAAAAAAAGAAAAAAAAATGATAATATAAAGAAAAAATAAAAAAATATCTGAATGTGAGTTTTTTATAAATGAAAATGAGAAAAAAATAAAAAAGAAAAGAAAATGAAGGAAAATATAAATAAAATGAAGGAAAAAATATAGATGTTAAAAATGAGAATATTTTGAAAAAATAATTTATTTTTTATTTTTTTAATAAAAAAATTAAAAAAAATCGACGAAATGACTAATTATTATGACGAAATAAAATCTCAAAAATTTAATAATTATTTTCTAAAAATATAAATATCTAAATATTAATTTTATTAAATTACAGAGATTAAATAGTCTTTTATTAATAAATAAATAAAATTGTGGGGTTGTGTATCCAAAAAAAATGACCTATTTTGAGATAATCAAGTCATCAAGTGGATGGTTAGTGACGGAGTTTGGAATTTCGCAATCCATCCACAATTGACAATTTTATAGTCTCTCAAAAAATAAAAAAAAGGAAGATTTTGAAACAATGTGAAGGGTATAAATATACATATAAATATATATAAATATATATATATATATATATATAAATCACTTGTATTTTTTGAACTCTCACGTGCAATCCACAATTACAAATTGGGCAAAGATTAAAAAAAAAAAAACTTCTAAATTATATTATTTTATTCATTTAGACATTTTTTATGGTTTAAATGAGCTCGTTAAATTTTTTAATTATTTTTAAATAAATTTAATTTAAATAGAGATGTTAAATTTTAATCTAAATTGAATTTATATGAATTAAATTAAAAAATTTAAGTGTTTATTTGTACCTTTATATTTTTTTCAATGTAACTTCATATATTTTATTATTTATTTTTTAAAATTTTTTATTATATAATATATTTTTGTCTATTTTAATTTAATAAATAAATAAATTATATTTTATATTTTATATTTTATTTATATATTTAGCAATAGATAATATAATAGATAATTTTCTCTAATCATATTAAATTTATATTTCAATTCTAGTTGAATTTTAAATAACATTTTTTTATTGATGATATGATCTTAATAATTAAATTTAAATTAATAAAAAAATATAATTTTTTATCAACTAGACAAATATTTGAAGTTAATTTCATTTCATCCAAATTAAATTTATTTGAATTAAATTAAAAAATTAAAAATTTTATTTAAATTATAAAAAAAATCTAAATAAGTAAAATAATATAATTTAAAAATTTATCTGTAGCTTTTCCCTTACAAATATCTTTTCCAGTTTCTCACTCACGCGTCCCCATTCCGTATTCAATCGCGCTGTTATTCTGCAATTGTAGGCACTTTAGTGCTTCCTCTTTTCAACTCAATTTCTTGCCTTTATCGATATATGACTGTGACATATGTATATTAAAAAGAGAAATGACCTACACTATTTATTACGAATAGTGATTTTCCTATTTTATTTTTTATTTTTTTTTCTTTTATTTATAATATTGCAACTCTTTTTTATAATTTTTTTTTATTAATTACTATTTTACTCTTTAAAATAAAATGACCAATACATTAAATTTCTCATAACTTTTTAAAACTATATTAACTCTCCTCAATAAATATCACAATATATTACCAGACTCTTTTGTCAAATTTTATCATTCGTCAATCCTATTAGAGCAGTAAAAAATAGAAATATCCTTACTTTTTAATTTTAATTAATTACATTTTATTTTTACTTTAAAAAAAATTATTTAGGGTCAAAAAATATATTTTCATACTTTTGACAAATTTAAAAATAAAAATATTTTTTAAAAATGTTTTTATTTTATTTTTAAAAAAATAAAAATTTGAAAATAAAAAATTAATAAATTAAAAATAAAAATATTTTTTAAAAAATATTTTTTACTTTTTATTTTTAAATTTGTCAAAAATATGAAAATGAATTTTTTATTTGTATTAAAAAATTTAAGAAGAAATAATTTAATTTCTTCTTAAATTATTTTTTAAAATAAAAAATATTTTATTTAAAAATATTTTTGTTTATTT
>CANXYC010100745.1:0-11784 GCA_948193065.1 Aleurites moluccanus | reverse complement strand
AAATTTTCTAAGCTGTTTTATGTTTATTTGTTTTTGCATGCCATTTTAGTATAGAATTATGGGTTCTTCGCGGTACTGGTAGCATTGGCATCACCCGTACCCTAGGACCGTCATGGCTCCCAAGTTGGGCTGTGACAATATGATTGACGTTCAATACTGCTAACAGGTGGGCTATAACTCTAGTTCAATGATAGTTACAACTGTCATTTTGATAGTTTTATCGTTTAGTATGAAACTAACTACGGGTTCTGGAAGCCTTATATTTACCTGTTCCCTAGTGCCATTCACGTACCCTCATGTTTGAGGCGTGACAATCAGTGTCTTTGCCATGCTGGCTAAGATCCAACATCCGCTCTAGTACTCGACTCTAAACTTTCTATCCAGTATCGTCAATACCTACATCCAACGAGGTCAACATTAGACTTTCTATTCAGCATGGTCAACACCTCCATCCAACGAGATCAACACTAATCATCTATCCAGGTAAACACCTACATCTACCGAGTTCAGCAACAACCATCTATCCACGTCAATACCTCATCCAATGAGATTCGCACCACTCAACGGTACAAGGTCCATAACCATCATATCCTCAACACTCACTGAGATTCATTACCTTAACATTATTCTCAACACCTACTGAGATCCATTACCTCAACCTTCCTTTCACAGGACCCATAAATTCTTCACGGTTTCATCTATCTTCTTCCATGCCTGGACTGGACTTGCTCCTGTCTAATAAAGCCCAAATTTAATGCCCAGCAAACACCAAACCCAATTTTTTTCCCTGATGGAAGCCTCAGGGGATTAGGACACTTCTGTCCAAACCCTCTCAGGCCGGGAGAGAAAGCTCATTTGACCAAATTTTATTTGTTAGAATAAATTCAGTTTATATCAGTTTGTTGGATGGTGGCTCCTAAAACACTAAAATGACATCCAAAATAACATAAATAAGGTGATAAAGCAGTTATATGACCTACTTAGCTTATTACAATAGGGCTGCTCTTTGTAGCCCAAAAATTAGAAATAAGAAAGATAAAAGAGAGAGGAATTAAATTACAGTTCATCCTACAACTAATCAACTGAGAGAAGGATAGAGAGTACTTGCAAAAGTTAAATAAACTGCCCCTGGAAGGGTTAATTTCACTCGTCGACCTTCAACTTATGACTAATGCACATTATCGTCCCTCAACTTAATTTTGTAACATTAATATCACTCAATTAATATGGCTTGTAACAGTAATATTCTTCTGTCACATTTCTGTCTAACCATATAATGGAATACACACGTGGCAACTACATCACCAATTTTATATTTAAATTTATGCCATGTCAGCGTTATTTTTTGAAACGCAATTCAATTGTACGCGCCTATGTATTTTGTATTTGTTTGACTTTCTCTCTCCCTTCTCTTTCTCTCTCTCTCTCTTCCATGCTCTTTCTCTACACATGCTCTCTCTCTCTCTCTTTACCTATGGTCTCTCTCTCTAACGTCAAACTATCTATCTCTATTTGATTTTTTCTCCTTTTTTTACACACATTGATTTTTTCTTTCAATTTTTCGCTGTTCCTTGGTTCTTTTTTCTTCAAAAGCTTAACTCTAAATGGTGAAAAGGACAAACTTAATGTTATAAAGCGAAAAGTTTGGGTGGAAAAGTTTTGGCGTAGAGTGATTTTTTTTTTTTTTGGAAAAGTATAGTCTTTTGACTTTGAAACAAAAAAAAGTACATAATAGTGGGGAAAGGTTCGTGATTGTGGTGGACCAACATCTAGTCATAGACCAAATATGTAAAACAAATGCGGTCCCATTTGAGAATAAAAACTAATTTTATGTGAAAAAAATTAGAGTTTTATTGTTTGTTAATTGAATATGTATTGTTTACTGTGAAAATTTAGAATTTAGAATTTTTGATTCTTAATTGAATAATAGAAAGTATGATATTTAATTAATATATATATAAGAGTTTACAATTTTGGGTATCTGTATGTTAAATGGACATGCATGGTTTGTTAAATGGGCATGCATTGTTTCTATATCTGTGTACAATATTATATTCATATGGTTCAAACACTTTTTTTGTAGTATGAATTGATTTATGGATGTTGCAGTGTATATTGTGCATACATACATTGTATTTATGATGGGTTTTGTTTTGTACAAACGCTGATGAATATTTTACAGTTAGGGTTCATTATGATAAAAGAGAAAGGAGAATGAGGATACTTCAATGGGGAGATTCATAGCATTTATTTATGTCATCCTGACACTTTTTCAGGACTAGAAATAGATGAGGCATTACAAAAGTTGAGTGTAATGGGTCTTATGAGATACTGGTGGCAGGTGCTAGGGAAAGACTACCAAGAAGGTTTGAGACCAATGGATAGTAATGCCTTGGTGTGTGAGATGGCTTTGCATGCTTCTGAGGTTGGTGAGATACATGTGTATGTGGAGCATCTAGATGAGGAGCAACTAAATGCTGAAGCAAACCCTCCTCCTAACAGTGGAGTTATAATTGAGGAAATTACTAAACATGAAGGGAAAGCAACAGAAGTTATTAAAACAAAAAAGCCTACTGCTTCTATAAGAATTAAAAAACAAAAGATTGTACACATGGTTGGAGGGCTTCAATCAAGTGACAAAGGCTTAGGTGCACCTAACAAATTTTTGACATTAAATACACAAGGTAAGTTACAACCATAACACATAAACATTTAATTACTAGCAAATAGAATGTTACAACTTACAACTTACAACCACAACACATATGCATCTAATTATTAATCTTATTAATGTTGTTTTACAAAAATGTTTGAAAAACATCTTGGGCAAGGGCTTGCAGTTGAGATTGCAGTTAATGACATAACACCTCAAAATGAAGACACTAATTATGGGTTTGAGCATTATTTCAGTTTTGAGCCTAATTTGTGTATGTCAAGTCATCATGGAATTGATGTTGACTTGAGTCAACATATGGATGAACCACTTACTACTTTTTAAGATGAACCAATTACACCTTTACAAGATGAAACAACTGCTCCATTTGAAGATGTACCAACACCTGAACCATTTAATGACACAATACCTAAATCAGTAAATGAAACTGTTGTTAACATAAGTAATGCACCCATTATGGATGAAGGTGATAATTTGGTAGACGAAGATTATGACTTGGAGTATATGGATGAAGATTTGTTAGAGGTCTTGCATGAGAATGAGAACAATGTTAGGTGTAAAATTGGAGGTGTAGCTAGAAGACCAATGGATAGACCTAAAGGTGCAAGTATTGAAAGTAATGATCCACAAGTGGAGCTGGAGAATGATGTTCCTGAAGATGAATCAGACTATGCACCAAGTGATGAACTTCACACTAAGTCTGATTCAGATAATGAAGGAAGATAAAGATTTGCAGAATTTGATGTAGGGAGAGATATGGAAGATCTATCATTTGTTGTTGGAATGATATTCAAGGATAGAGAAGAACTGAAGGAAGCAATAAGGAATTGGGGAATAAAAAACAGATTCCAAATTTGGTTTAAGAAGAATGATAAATTGAGGGTAGAAGCCTTATGTAAGAATCCAAGTTGTAAGTGGAGAATATATTCATCAAAAAAAGATTGGAAGGATGTCAGTGATGAGATTTTTCAAATTAAATTAGCAAATTTCAAGTATACTTGTGGAAAAGTGCACAAGAACTTCCACCTCACATCAAGATGGTTGGCTAACCATTACTTAGAGGATATAAGAGAAAACTATAACTAGCTTATTATAGCTTTCATTGCCAGAGTTTAGAAGGATTATAGATTCACAATAGGTAGGATGAAAGCTTGGAGAGCTAGAAATTTGGCATTAATTAGGATTAATTATTGATGAGGCAGCACAATATGTAAGACTGCATGACTATAAACCAGAACTGTTGAGGTCAAATGAAGGCTAAACAATTGAATTTAAAGAAGAGAAAGGAGAGTTTGAGGGGATTGACATATGCTTAAAATCATTAAGAGATGGTTTTAAAATGGGTTGTAGGCCTATCGTGTGCCTTGATGGATGCTGGCTAAAGGGGACATATGGGTGCTAATTATTGTCAGCAGTTGGTATTGATCCTAATGATTGCATTTTCCCTATAGCTTTTTGCAGTTGTGAGAGCTGAAAATAAGGAATATTGGGGTTGGTTCCTTACTAATTTGAGGGCTGACTTGATACAACTCTAACAACTGGACCTTCATGTCAGACAGACAAAAGGCAATAAACAACTCTTATGTTTAATTTACTAGATGCATGATGCATCCAATTGATTCCTTGTTATTTTTTTTTGGACTAATGCAGGGCCTTGTAAGCATCATAAAAGAGATGTTTCCTAACTCAGAGCACAGGATGTGTGTAAGACATCTCTGGACTAATATGAGAGGGTTATTTAAAGGAAAGGTTAATAAGGACCTTCTGTGGGCATGTGCAAGGGCCTACACCAAAGCACTTGAAGACTCATTGGCTGAAGTTGAAAAGAAGTCAGTGGAATGTAGGGATTAACTAAGAGCAAGGCCAGTAGAAAATTGGAATAGGGCCTGTTTCAAAATAGATACAAAATGCGACATATTACTCAACAATATGTGTGAATGTTTTAACAAATACATCTTGGAGGCCAGGACCAGACCCATAATAACAATGCTAGAGATGATAAGAAACCAACTACTGCAAAGTATAGCAAAAAAGATGGCTGAGATGGAGAAAAATGCTGGAAATTTATTGTGTCCAAAAATACAGAAAAAGCTTGAGAAGATTAAAGCTTGGTCTTGTGATTACTTCCCCACTTTTGCTGGGTCACTTAGGATTCATGTGCATGGGAATGGTAAACAGTATGTAGTTGATTTGAATGTAAAGACTTGCACCTGCAGAAGGTGGGATTTAAGAGGCATCCCTTGTGCTCATGCAATAGCCTGTATTTATGAACAAAACGAAGAGCCAGAGAAGTATGTGGACTTATACTACCATGTGTCTACAAGATTGAAGGTGAACAACAATACTATAGAGCCAATAAATGGGCATGATATGTGGCCAAAGGGAGGAGAGCATTCCATCATTAAACCACCTCCAGTGGTGTTAAAGAAAAGAGGGAGAAAGCCTACAACCAGAAGAAAGGAGGCCGAAGAAGTTGAGAAGGCAACTGCTTTAAACAAGATAAAGAGGAAGGGTGCTGTCTCTATGAGATGCACTCATTGTGGACAAGTAGGGCTTAACAAAAGAAGCCATCAATTACAGAAGGATACAAGACCAAATGTATATTTAATTGATTCTACTAACCAACTAACAAGTGGTACATTAATTAATGTAAAAGTCATAAAACTAATGTTAGTCAATGTCAAGTGCAGATAAGAGGAGGAGGAAGCATACCCTAGGAAGTCATAACTTATATGCATGATTCAATTCTCAGTATGTGGTTTAAAAGCATTGAAATGATGGAAAATAATTTTAGAGACACAGTTAGAGAGCGAATAAATTATTTTTTCGAAAATCGGTATTGTTGGGAATACTGTCGAGAAATTAGCTGTTCGGTCAACAGAAGAATTTCTGATTTTGACCAGCGGGTAAAAGATAACATAAATGCATGTGTAATTTTGGTAAAAAGAAAGAGGTGAAAAACATTTAGAAACACTGAAAAAGTAACCAATGGTAAGATTGTAAATAAATGGAACTTCAAGGTGAATAGTAAAAATTGGTCTGTCTGATTTTCAAAATGGCTCTGAAACTATTTTTATAAAAAAAGTATAAATAAAAATAAGCCTTTTGATTTCCCACTTTGAAATCTAAATCCCAACAGAATTGTCAGAATAAGTTACAGAAGAAGTTGGGGTCAAAGTATAATTACTTGAAAGTTTAAGGACTAAAACATAAATTGCCATTTTTGTTTAATATTTAAGAATGCCTTAGAAATTTTGTTCTCATCTTCTTCTTCTCTCAATAGTGGCCAAACTACTCATCCCATCTCTTCCTCCATTTTTACTTCAATTTCCAACCAAAAATCCATAGAAAACTTGAAATCCAATCTTGATTCAACCATTTCAATCCATTTCTCACTTGGAAAACTAAAGGAAATCAATAATTTTGGTCTTCATCATTTCGACTACTTCATTCATTTTAGGTAACCAATTGATTTGTTTGATTTTATTGTTTATTTAGATGATTTAAAAGTTGAATTAGATGGGTTTTAGGTTAGATTGTATCAATTGATGCATTTGGATAGAAATCTCTCATTTGCTAAACCTAATTGAAGTTGTATGATTGAGCTTGATTAATTAGTGTTAGTTTGTATTGTTTAAGCTTAGAATATGTTAATTGGAGACTATTAGATGATTAATTGATGATTATTTTGTTGTAGAAAATCAAGTTATACAAAGTTGTGCCTATTGCCTCCTTTGAAGTTTTTGGGTGGAAATCAATTTTTCAAAGCAATTGGAAGCCTTAGGTGAGTTCTATATGCATCAAATTACATGCCTATACCATGGGAATGATGATTGGAATTCATTTTGGTGAACCCTAATTTGGCTGAACCTAGAATACTATTCATCCCTTTGATTTTTGTTTGATTTTCCTTTGAAATTCCTATGCCATTTTGATCCTTTTGATGTTGTTTAATATTGTATAATTTTTGCCTATTGTGTTGTTGACATTTTGGCCTTGTTGTTGTTTGAATGGGCATAGCCAATCTTGCACCAAAACCTAGCCAAATTGCCCATTCAATGTTGCCCACCAAGTGTTTGACAAAATGCCTAGTTATTTTGCTATTAGCCTATTGCATTTTTTTTTTCCATATGCCTATCATTTGAATGCCATTGTCACCAGCGACATTGGCCTGCCAATTGGCCTATCGATTTTCTTTGTATAACCAACTTTTGTTTCATACCTTTGTTGTTTGCCATACCGATTGTCATTGATTATATATCGTATATTGCAATGCCATTGATTCAATTACTACTTGATTTGAATGATATTGAACTTATTGTCATTGATGATACCATTGTTGTATAACGGTGTCTATTGATATGATATTCACTTGTATTGACCTAAATATAGTTTGACAGAGCTGTTGCTCTAACAGGGTAGTGGACACATACTATCGGCAATGTGCACATTGATATCGATGCCCTAGTTGGAAAGGGTTATTGGTCCTGACCATAAGACCTGATCAGTCTTATGTTACTTGATATGAGATCGACTGTGTGATTACACATAGTCTATGTTTTTCAGGGCCTTATATCTGTCTCACCATATGATTCCTTGCCACTGATATGACCACTGATAATCCCTATCTTTATTACTATATACCATTGATCCATCCTATTTGATTTGTGATGCATATAGATTTACTAAGTATCTTATATACTCATCCCTTTCTCTGTTTACCCATTTTAGGTGCTGAGTAGGTAGTAGAATCCCAAGTTCAGACTCTCTGTGGATTTCTGCCATCTTTTGTCATCTATGTAATTATTCTGAATTCTGTAATTTTGGTGTTCATGTTCTAGCTGCTCCATGGGGTATGTATGGGTTAGTTAGGATATCAACATGTATTTATATATATATATATATATGATGATGTTTTATGATATATGATGATGATTATTACAGCCAACAACACTAGATTACAGAAAGAATTATAGAATAACAGAATGATTGGTAATTAAGTAAAATGAATAATTAATCGATGGTTATAGATATTAAATATGATACTAGGTTCTACGGGTGCCGGTTGCCATTGGCATCTCCCGCATCCTATGACCGTCGCGATCCGAAAACGGGTCGTGACAAGAAGGAAGCAGGAGGACTGACAATACCTTTGGAGAAGCAATGAATGCAGAAAAGGTTATTTTTTATATTTTAATGATAACTTTAATCTTAAGTTACTGCAATTTTTATCTGTTGTGTTTGCTTGAGTTGGTTGTTAACTTGTTGTTCTTTAGGTGCTTGAAATTTATTGTGTCCAAAAATACAGAAAAAGCTTGAGAAGATTAAAACATGGTCTGGTGATTACTTCCCCACTTTTGCTGGGTCACCTAGGATTCATGTGCATGGGAATGGTAAAAAATATGTAGTTGATTTGAGTGTAAAGACTTGCATCTGCAGAAGGTGGGATCTAGGAGGCATCCCTTGTGCTCATGCAATAGCCTGTATTTACGGACAAAACGAAGAGCCAGAGAAGTATGTAGACTTATACTACCATGTGTCCACATGATTGAAGGTGTATAACAATACTATAGAGCCAATAAATGGGTATGATATGTGGCCAAAAGGGAGGAGAGCATTCCATCATTACACCACCTCTAGTGGTGTTAAAGAAAAGAGGGAGGAAGCCTACAACCAGAAGAAATGAGGCCGAAAAAGTTGAGAAGGCAACTGCTTTAAACAAGATAAAGAGGAAAGGTATTGTCTCTATGAGATGCACTCATTGTGGACAAGTAGGGCATAACAAAAGAAGCAGTCAATTACAGAAGGATACAAGACCAAAGGTATGTTTAATTGATTCTACTAACCAACTAGCAAATGGTACATTAATTAATGTAAAAGTCATAAAACTAATGTTAGTCAATGTCAAGTGAAGATAAGTAGAGTAGGAAGTAGGAGGACTGACAATACCTCTGGAGAAGCAATAAATGCAAAAAGGGTTATTTTTTATATTTTAATGATAACTTCAATCTTAAGTTACTGCAATTTTTACATGTTGTGTTTGCTTGAGTTGGTTGTTAACTTCTTGTTCTTTAGGTGCTTGAAATGTTGTTGCTTTGAACCCATTGCTTTATGAATTTAGTTTGGTAATGATGTTGGTTGTTGGTGTTGGTTGAGGGTTATTTTGTTGATAGTATTGGAGTAGGGCCTATTATTTTAGGATGTTAGTTTGGACAAGTATGCTTAATGATGTTGGTTGCTATTATTAAAGAAAAATGATGTTAGATTGGAAGAAATGTTGGTATTGTTATTAAGTTTGGGTTGGTTGCTGTTATTAAAAAAAAATGATGTTATATTGGAAGTGATGTTGGAATTGTTATGAAGTTTGGGTTGAGTGCTCTTGGTAGGCTATTACTTTGATGATATTAATTACACTCCTTTTTTATATACAGGTAACTAACCAAGGTGAGATGCAGACCATTCAAGAACTAGGTTCATAGTCTCGTCACACAATTGGAACACAAAGAAGTCACCCTATTGGAACTCAACAAAGTGAAGTGTCCTAACAAAATAAAAGGACCACTAAAAAGTCCAGAAAGTAGCTTTTATGCAGCTTACCATTTTGTGAATAATTTATTTTGTAATTATTTTGTAATTTTGGAAGCAAACATTTAATGCTTTAGGGCTAAATTATATATATATGGTCATGTAAAGCCATTACTCATATTTTATTTTTGTGATTCAATGTTGAAACATCACAAGATTAGTTTGTTTCAACATTAAAATCATCTTACATAGATTATATGTATATGGCCAATTATAGCCTAAAGAATATTTTGTTTTTGGACCATTATGTTGAAACAACAGGTTCAATATTGAAATCATTATTCTTGTTCCTTTTTTGTGTGTGTGTTTTTTTTTTTAATAATAGGTTCAATATTTCATTCACAATATACATAATTAAAAAAAATGTGCAACTAATACATTATAGACAATGCTAATTTATGGTTCCTTAGTTCCGTTGATTTTTCATAAAATAACAAAATACAAATTATGAATTTTTCTAATAGACCAACAAAGCAGACTAAAACAAACAAAACTTATACTAAAAATATATATATATATAATATTAAAATGCTCTTCAAGTCAGAGCAATCCCAAATTTATTCTTTGTTCATTTTCATCGCTACAACAACCAAATGAATACCCACACAGTACACAACAACACTCCATACAAATAAATTACTCAAAGCTATAATGTGATTTCTCATGCTTAACTCTTTCTTCTGCTTCTCTAACCTATATACTTTCCTTAATAATGCATTGATTACATTTTTGGCACACTCAGGATACTCAGGATTCACCCACTCAAAGAATCTACATGGTCCACGAGCTGTTTGTAAAATAAAATTGATCCTTGCTTTCAATCTCACACCATAATGAACCCAAAATCAAAATTAAAATAAACATGCATTGCACTTACCTCATAAATTTTGCAACCATAAAACCTTCGCCCATGATTATCTTTTGTCCACGACGTACAAAGGGGAGCTTCTAAGCCACATTCGCACATAGGAGTAACATATTTTGCATGTTGTCCTGCCATAATCAATCAATCAAAGAAAACTGCAGATGAATCCTTCGTCTTCAGGTGCGCTATTTCTTTCTTTCTAGGTTTTCTTTTTTTTTTTCTTCAACAATGAAAGAAAAGATAGAATCTTACTGATACAAGTAAAGAGCATTGACAAAGGAACCATTTTTTAGGAAAGAGAACCATGTCAGAGATGCAGAAAAGAGAGAGAAATGGTAAAGGGAGAAGAGTGTTGCAAAAAATAAAGCTGACGTGGAATAAATTTGAATATAAAATTAGTAATGTGTCTGCCACGTGTGCATTTAGTTATATGGTTAGACGGAAATGTGATAAAAGGATATTACTGTTACAAGCCATATTAGTTGAGTGATATTAATATTACAAAATTAAGTTGAAGGATGATAATGTGCATTAATTATAAGTTGAGAGAAAACGAGTGAAATTAACCCGTCCCTGAAAAGGTCCAAACTAATATTGGAGGTTGACTGGACATGGAATGATGTACAGACAGAAGGCAGAAGCAAACAAAAGCATCAAAGTTCCTCTTCTAGCCGTTTGGGACTTAATAACCCCACTCTTGGCCGTTTGGGCCCACATGGTCACCTTTCAATGTCTTTGGGCCTAAATGGGCCAAATGGGTCATCTTCCTTTTTTTTCTACGATTTTAGTTGCTCGATAGACATATAAATCTCCAATTCTCGATATTTATATTTAGGGGCGAGTTTAAAGGGGGCCTAAGGTTGCTCGAGCACCCTAAACTCAATTTTTGTTTTTGTTTTTATGACTAAATAAAAAAATTAAAAATATATATACATTATACTATAAATAATTAAAATTGCCCTCCTCCCCTCAAAATAATAAAAATGATCTTTAAAGTATATAAAAAATTATCTTTTATACTATACACCTTTTATATTATAGAAAATATGGTATCTAGTGACAATGTTTTTGGTATTTTTATCTTAATTTTTTTTTCAATAGATTAAAATTAAATTATACTAAAATTATTGCATTTGAATTTTAAAGTAAATAATAATAATTTTTATTTTTGAATAATGAGTTTTGATACAATTTTATTGAAGTTTCTTCATAACTACATAAGTTAAACTTAATTAAAAAAAAATAAGATAGTTAAAAACTTAATTAAAAAAATAAGATAGTTAAAATACAAATTAAATATTAAATATATTCTGTAAAAAAATCTCTCTCTCTCTCTCAACGTAAAAAATAAAAGAAGAATGAAAAGGAAAATTATTCAATATAATAGAAAATATAATCCTACCAAAATTAGTATAAATTTGTAAAAGAATTATAAACATAATCAATATGCAAGAGAATTTTAAGTTTTACATTTTAAATGTTTTCAAAAAGTACAAGTATAAATATTTACACATAATATCAATTATATATATATATATATATATATATATATATATATATATATATATATATATATATATATATATATATATTTTATATATATTTTTGAGAAAAAAAGTGTTGTCATATATAATATAAAAAAAAATATATGAGAGAGTTT
>CANXYC010100720.1:0-27407 GCA_948193065.1 Aleurites moluccanus | reverse complement strand
AATTGTGGAGATCCAGAGGGATCTGTTGATTTGATTTGGATGAGATTGATTATAGAAGTGTTTATATTGTATTTTTAGCCAGGGCATGCTCCTTAAATAGAGGAGATGCTGTCCAATTTTGTTTGTATTGCTTAAGCTATATTAAGCTTATTTGTGTGTGCATGCCATATAGTTTTATTAATGGGTTCTTCGTGGTATTGGTAGCATAAGCATCACCCGTACCCTAGGACCGTCATGGCTCCTAAGTTGGGCTGTGACAATATATCTCGCATTTAGACCCATATAAATAGTGTCTCCAAATCTTCAAGGCAAAGATAACTACTGTCATCTCCAGATCATGAGTCGAATAATTTGTTGCATGCTTCTTTAACTGGCGAGAAGCATAAGCAATTACCCTACCTATCTGCATCAGAACACACCCTAGGCCAATCCGCGATGCATCACAATATACTGTAAATTTCTCCCCCTCAACTGGTAATGCCAAAACCGGAGCACTGGTAAAGCAATACTTCAGAGTCTGAAATCTATGGTCACACTCATCCGTCCAGACATACCACTCCTGTTTCCTCATCAACCTAGTCAAAGGAGCTGCAATACGGGAGAAATTTTTCACAAACCGCTGATAATAACCAGCCATACCCAGAAAGCTGCGTACCTCTGAAACATTGGTAGCCTGTGGCCAATTAGCAACCATCTCAATCTTTTGAGGATCCACCATAATACCCTCCTTACAGATGACATGCCCCAAGAAGCACACCTCAGTCAACCAGAACTGACACTTGGAAAGTTTAGCATATAGCTGGTGCTCCCGAAGTGTTTGTAGCACAATCCTCAAATGCTCCCTATGCTCCTCCTCACTCCTAGAATAAATAAGAATGTTATCAATGAAGACGATGACAAATTTATCTAAATAAGACCTGAACACCCTATTCATCAGATCCATAAAAGCAGCTGGAGCATTCGTCAACCCGAATGGCAATACCAAGAATTCATAATGACCATAACGGGTCCTGAAAGCAATCTTGGGTATATCTTCACTTCTGATCTTCAGCTGATGATACCCAAATCTCAAATCAATCTTAGAAAAATGGCTGGCACCCTACAGCTGATCAAATAAGTCATCAATCCGTGGCAATGGATACTTGTTCTTCACTGTGACCTTGTTCAGCTGCCTATAATTAATACACATCCTTAAGGAGCCATCTTTCTTTCTCACAAATAGAACCGGTACACCCCATGGAGAAATACTAGGTCTGATAAACCCTCTATCCAATAGCTCCTGTAACTGAATCTTCAACTCCTTCAGTTCTGCTGAAGCCATTCTGTAAGGTGGAATGGATATCGGGTCTATGCCTGCATGCACCTCTATCTCGAACTCTATCTCCCTATCATAGGGCAATCCTGGCAACTCCTCAGGAAAAACATCAGGGAACTCCTGAACCACCAGTATCTGATCCAATCGTACAGAAAACCTCTGTACATCCACCACATGGGCCAAATAGGCTGAACAACCTTTCCCTATCATCCTCCGAGCCTGGATAATAGATATAAGGTTAACCCGAAACTCCCGAATATCACATTGAAACTCAAACTCCTGCTGCCCCTCAGGCTGGAATTTAATCCTCTTCCTATAATAATCTATCACTGCTCGATGTCTAGTCAACCAATCCATACCCAGTATCACATCCAACTCAAGCACAAGCAACTCAATCAAGTCAACACGTAGAATATGATCATCAATCTCAACAATGCAATCAGGATAATAATGGTCAACATCCACACAATCCCTCATAGGAGTAGCAACAGATAATGGAACATCTAACAATCTCCTCTCCTTATTCAATTTGGGTGCAAAATATGGAGACACAAAAGAGTGAGTTGCACCTCAATCGAATAAGGCATCTGCAACTTCATTCTGAATCAGAATAGTACCTGTAACAACATTATCTGATCTTTGGGCATCCTGAGTGTTGACCGCAAAAACCCTGCCCTGGCCCCTGCCAGCTGGAGCCTGACTGCCACTAGGAGCCTGACCTCCCCTGCCTCTGCCTCTAGTAGCCTCTCTACCCTGATTCTGACTGGCCTGAACCACTGGCTGAGATACTGTAACCGATGGCTGTTGATCAGCCCTCAATGGACAAGTGTTCATATAATGACCCTGCTGGCCACACTTCAAACATGCACCTGTCCTCCTCCAGCACTTCCCTCCATGCCTCTTACCACAATACCCACAAACAGGAATGCTGGATGCCTGAGTAACCAATCTAGAAAAACCCTAAGAGTATGCAGGCGCTTACTGAACCACTGGCTAACCCCTACTATGCAGTCTTCTCCTCTGACTACTACCCATAGATCTCTGCTCAAATCTAGGTATTGGCTCTGCCTGCCTAGGATGGGAGCTGCTTTCCCCCCTCCTACCCTGTGATCCCGGGACACCCTTCCTATTCTGATCCCTCTTGGCTCTCTCTGTCTTGTACTTTTCTTCCATCTGAGTGGCCTTATCAACCACTGTGGTCAATGATGTAAACTCTGTGGCAAGTAGAGCATTATGCAAGTCAGCATGTAAACCCCTCCAAAATCTGCTAATCAACTCTGCCTCCATAGGTACTATGTGAGCAGCATATCTACTCAACTGAAAGAACTCCTCAGCATACTCCTCTACAGAATGGTCCCCCTACTTCAGCTGCTCAAATCTCACCAAATTACGGGTCCTAACACCCTCAGTAATGAACTCATCAATCAGACCCTAACGAAACTCTGCCCAAGTGGGTGGGTGCTCTCTATATAGCCTGGTCTCCATATGTCTCGAAAACCACATCCAGGCCTTCCCCTTAAGTAACAAACCCACCAACTCTACTGATCTCAACTCAGAATAAGGTAGTCTCCTCACTACCTTCTCCACCTCCTCCAAAACATGAATAGTATCTGTACCTCTGTCCCCTCTGAACTCTGGTAAGTTTAGCTTTAGAAAGCTAAACATGGAGACTTTGCCCTCCTCTATCTCTCTCTTGACTCCCTATGCAGCTGGCTCCCTCTGAGCCCCTACTGGCTGCACAAGAGCCAGTGCCACTACCTCAGGTACCACTGGTGGATGAACTATTGCAGGAGAATGTGGTGGTTATGCCTATTGTCTCTCCCTCCTCATCTCAGCCATCTTCCTCCTCAGCTCCATCAAACCCCTCATCATCTCAACCCTTCAAGGGCCATCTCCCTTATCTGAGTCCTCTGAAGTCCGTCGGGATCGAGACAGACCCTTTGATACTAATATCTCCCTCACTAAGGACTTATTGGAGGCAACCTCAGCCTCCCTGATGTCTCTGTCTCTGCTGTTAGACATCTCTGTAATCTGTCAGGAAAAAACATAAACAGTCTCAGAATACGGTAAAAATGCAGAATATAAACATATAACAAACGATAACAGCAATAGATGACAAAGGAAATCCTATGCTCCATGGTATACTTAATTCTACCCCATTCTATAACTAGTCACTAATCCTCTGTAATTTTGTCACTATTCATCTGTTACCTAGATTCACATTCTGTAAACCTAGTGCTATGATACCACCTTTGTCATGACCCGGTTTTTCGGACCACGACGGTCTTAGGGCACGAAAAATACCAATGGCGACTTGCACCCGTAGAACCCAGTACCATTACACTGTCTATCAACCTTAATATATTATTCATTTATTATAATTACCATCCATTATATTATCTTGTTATTCATTCTGTTAATCTGTCAATTATTCTGTCACCATTCTGCAGTTAGCTGTCATAAGCATATACCATATATCATGCATCCATATAATCAATATATACCATCAATATCATATATAAACAATCTTCATCTCCTAGCTACCCAATACATACCCATGGAGCAGCTAGATAATGAACACCAAAATAATATAAATACAGTAATCCAAAATAGATATATACATCAGAAATTCCATAGCAGGAATCCAAAGAGAAACAAATGACGGGATCCTGCAACCTACTCCTCTCCTGAAAGGGGTAAATAAACAAAAAGGTGAATGTGGATGATACTCGGTGAATTTACATGGTTCACAATAAATAATTGGCATAATTAAATAATGGTTTCATTCAAAGGAATAGCAGTGTACAAAATGGCTGTCGGGTTACAATAAACCAAAGAAATCATATATAAGCTCGGTTACATATGGAAAGACAGATAATGAGACGGACTGTATGAAAAGAAATCATATAGTCTCCAGACAATCAATATCACTGGACCGTGTAGGCCGCCAGTATCATATAAACATAAGGCTGATCAGGCCCTATGGCCAGGACCATAACCCCTCCTAGCTAGGGTTCAATAGTACAAAGTGCACAAGGTCGACAGTATTTTCCCACTACCCTGTCGAATCGGTAGTTCTGCCAAATCATATTAGGGTCAATAACGAGGGATACCATAAGTAACAATGGCATCCGGATATCAGTCAATCAAATAACAATCAGTTTGGTATCAATCAATTCAGTATGCAATAAGCTCATTGGCAATATCATGTACATTATACAATCATTAATCATAAGTTT
This sequence comes from Aleurites moluccanus, assembly GCA_948193065.1. Classification (NCBI taxonomy): domain Eukaryota; kingdom Viridiplantae; phylum Streptophyta; class Magnoliopsida; order Malpighiales; family Euphorbiaceae; genus Aleurites; species Aleurites moluccanus. The sequence continues at coordinate 22,853 of CANXYC010100720.1, read as the reverse complement.
GACAATAAGGAAAGGCAAGAAACAAACGATGGTTCGGTGGCCGAAATTGGTGGGTTAATTGGCATGCCAATGTCGCTGGCGACAATGGCATTCAATTGGTAGGCCAATGGCATACAAACCAATAGGCCAATGGCAAATAAACTAGGCATTTTATCGAACATTTGGTGGGCATACATTGGCAAGCCAATGGTTAGGTTTTGGTGCAAAATTGACTTGCCCATTCAAACCAATAACAAGGTACATTGTCACACAAAGAAAAAGTATCAATAAACACAATTTAAACAACATTAAAATGGATCAAATGGCTAAGGAAAACCCAAGGAAAATCAAACAATTCAATAGGCAATTAGGCTAGGTTTGGTTCGGCCACCATTAGGGTTTTTGCCAAAGTGTTCAATTCAATAATTTAATCAATTATACAAGCAATTTGATGCAATGTAAACTCACCTAAACCTTCCAATAGCCAATGCACTAGCCAATTAAACCAATTCCACAAAATCCCCCAAATTTTGGCTGCTTTGAAAACTCCAATTCCACAATCTACAATTCTACATCAAATTAACCATCAATTAGTTGTTCATTCATACCCAATTGATCATTTCTAACATCAATTTGCAATTCCTAACACTAAATCATAAACTCATGCTTTACAACTTCAATTTCAACATTCAAATTGGAAATTCAATCAAATTTGTATAATCTAAAGCAATTAAACACGAAACCCATTCAATTGAACCTAAAATAACACTAAATCAACAATCAAACTAAACAAATGAACTACTTACCCAAAACCACTATGTCGGCTGAATTCTTCAAGGTGTTTGGCCTCCCAATCCTTTGCTCCAATCAACAATCTAAGGCTAGAAATGGATGAGGCTAAGTGAGTAATTAAGTTTTCTATCAAATTTCATGAATTTTGGTTAAGAAATGGAGAAGTTATGAAGAAGAAGAAAGAAAAGATGATGGACGACAATGGAGGATGAAATGGGGGAAGAAGAAGCCATGAATTTGAAGGCCGAATAAGACAAAATAAATTGTAAAATTATAACTAAATCCCTCAAGTTTCATCCTTTATATTTTGGTCCTTAAATTTTCTGTAATTTATTCTGACAATTCTGTCAGGATTTAGATATCAGTGTGAAAAGTGTATAGGCTTATTTTAATTTATCTTTATTTATAAAAATAGTTATGGAGTCATTCTGTAACTCCAACCGACCTATTTCTACTATTCACCTTGAATTTTTCTTTATTTACAGAAATGCCATTGTTCACTTTTTTAGTGTTCCTAATTGATTTTCACTTCTTTCTTTTTACCAAAATTACACATAAATTATGGTCATATTTTACCCCCAAGTCAACTTCAGAAATTCTTCTATTGACCGGACTGCTAATTTCTCGGCAGTGTTTCTGATACCGCCAGTTTCTGAAAAAATTTCAAATTTGCTTTCTAACTGTGTCTCTAAAATTATTTCTTATCATTTCAAGAATAATGGACCACATACTGAGAATAAATTCATGCATTCATGTTATGGCTTCCTAGGGTATTACAATGACCAAGCCCGATTTAAACTATTGCCATTGAATTGCAACTAAAACTGAAATGTTCATTGTATTATTCATATTGAGAACTTGAATTGTATCACTGAACCTTAATTATTTTTTTTACTGTAATACTTTCACCATTATTGCACACCAAATATTCTATCTTGTGCCTTAATTCATATTGTTTAATAACTACCTTGTTTTCGAGAACCAAACAGATACAAGTTCAATGAATTGTACTGTTATCGATTGATGAACTAGTCCTATTTATTGATTGATTATTCACTATACCTTAACGATTATAATGAATATTTGAATTGTTGCTAAAGATTATTACCAATTTGGACCTGACAGAGCTACCACACTAACAGGGTAGTGGGTAAATACTATCAGCATTATGCACAATCGACTCTATATACTATTTACTCTAATTAGAAAGGAATTTATCCTGGTTGTAAGGCTTGGCCCACCTTATGTAATTCATGGTTACTAATGTAATGTTTATGGCCTTATATCTATCACTTCCACATACTGATATAATACCATACTAACATGATACTTACCAACCAATGTTGACACTGTTTTTCATTAAAACTTTATCCCTACTTCATTATTATTAGACACTGTTATTATTGTTACCCATTCTTTATGCTTAAAGGCATATGGTGTGCAAATCACTATCCTTTCCATGAGCAAATTCGATATATTGATATTTATTCATCGCTTTCATTAATACTAAATTTTCATTGATTCATCTTATTATTATTCACCAAATCTTCATGCTTAATAATGTATACTAGCTCACTGAGTATTTTAATACTCACCCATGGTTTGTTAAATTATTTTTCAGGAAAGAAATATTATGAGCAAAATTCCAAGACAGTTTCCTTCCTCCGTACTTGGGACAACCAACAACTCCAATGTAAATTTCTTTTGTAGAGTCAAATTGTACATACTCTAAAGCTCTATGGGATATATATTGGGAAGTAGATAATTTGTGTATATATGTTAATTGTTACTGAAATTGAAATGATAACTGGTGGAAAAAAAATGAATATGGTATGATTTATAGTACTAACACAGATACTGATAATGATAATGCCCAAATATAGACTGTGACATATTATGTTTAAAATGAATATATAGAAGTAATACCCTATAAATTCCTAACTCACATGCATGATTTAGTTATCAGTATGTGGTTCATAAGTCTTAAAATAATGGGAAATAATTTTAGAGACACAGTTAGAAAGCGAATTAATTACTTTTCCGGAAAGCAGCGGTGTCGGGAATACTGCCGAGAAATTTGCAATTCGGTCAATAGAAGAATTTCTGAAGTTGACTTAGAGGTAAAAGATCACTATAATGCATGTGTAATTTTGGTAAAAATAAAGATTAGGAACACTGAAAAAATAACCAATGGCAAAATTGTAAATATAATAAAGTTTAAGGTGAATAGTGGAAATTGGTCCGTCAGAGTTACAAAATGACTCTGGAACCATTTTTGTAAATAAGTATAAATTAAAATAAGCTTATTGACTCCCCACTTTGAAATCCAAATCCTGATAGAATTGACAGAATAAATTACAGAAGATTTTGGATCAAAGTGTGATATATGAAAGTTTGAGGATTTAGTTATAATTTGCCATATGATTTTTCTATATAATCATCACTTAATAAAAAATTTGCATCTTTTTCTTCTTCTTCACTTCATTGCTGAACCACTTCTTCCTCTTCATTCTTCAATTCTTCTTCATTTCTCATCAAATTTCTTAAGAGAAATTCATAGAAAAATAGAGTTTAACCTTTGTTTTATCTTTTTCCTCCATTATTTTGCTTGGAAAGTTGACGAATTTCAAGGGAAATCTCCATCTAAGTTTCGGCCATCTCACCCAATCAAGGTAACTAATTTATTTGTTTGATTTTATGGTTCAATTAGATGTTATTTAGGTTGAATTAGATGGGTTTTTAATTAAATTGCATCAATTGATGCAAATTGTTAGAAATCCCTCAATTCCTAAACCTAATGGAAGTTGTGTAACTTAGCTATTTGAATTAGTGTTAGTTAGCTATTTGAATTAGTGTTATTTAGTATTAATTGATGTTAGAATATGTTAATTGCATGTGAATAGATAACTAATTGATGATTGGTTTGGTGTAGAATTGAAGTTTAGGCAAAAGTGTGCCTTATAGCTCATTTGGTGAATTGGGTTGGAATTGGACTTTCCAAAGCTATTTGAAAGTTTAGGTAAGTTTATATGCATCCTTTGATATGCCTATTATGCTAGAATTGAAATTGGAAACCTTGCATGAAAGTGGAATGTTGGCTGAATTGATTGTCACTATTCACTACGCTATATTTTGCTTGATTTTGCCTTGTTTTCCATAGCCAATTTGATCCATTTTGATGTTGTTTATTATCCTTTCTTTGATGCCTATGTTGTTATAGCCAATGTAGCTTGTTGTTGGTTGAATTGGGCAAGTCAATTTTGCACCATAACCTAACCTATTGGCTTGTCATTATATGCCCACCATGTATTTATGAAAATGCCTAGTTCATTTGTCTTTGGCCTATTGTTTTATAATCCATAGGCCTACCATTTGAATGCCATTGTTGCCAGTGACGTTGGCATGCCAATTGGCCTACCGTTTTTCTTTTCCGAGCTAACTTTTGTTCCATGTCTTTCTTAATTGTCAAACCCTTTGTCATTGATTATATGTTACCTATAGCATTGTCGTTGATCTTATAGATAATTGATTGATTGATATTGAGATTATTATATTGAGGATGCCATTGTTGCATAATGGTACCCATTGATATGTTGTTTCTTGATATTAATCCTAATGTGGCTTGACAGAGCTATCGACCCGACAAGGTAGTGAAAAAATACTGTCGGCGATGTGCACACTGTATTACTGATGCCCTAGCTAGGAGGGGTTATGGTCCTGGCCATAAGACCTGATCAATCTTATGCTCATTGATATTGATATACTACTGGAGACCTATATGTTCACATATGGTCCATACTGATTACTGGAGATTGTATGATTTCATACAGTCCATCCTTTTATCTGTCTTTCCATATGATACCGAGCATGTATTTTATTTCTTGGCTATTCTATAACTTGATATTGATTCTGTATACTGTATCTGACCTATTGGTACCCTTACTCCATTATTTACTTACTGTTTATTTGTTGATGCATATAGATTCACTGAGTATCTTATATACTTAACTTTTTATTTGTTTACCCATTTCAGGAGAGGAATAGAGTGCAGAATCCTATCGTCTGTCATCCGGGGATTTCTGCCAGCAGTATTGATGTATATATATTCTGAATTGTATTGTTATTTTGATGTTCATAATCTAGCTGCTCCATGGGGTATGTATGGGTTAGATAGGAAATGAACATGTATATATGATATTTGATGATATATGAGTTATATGATGTTTTTATGATATGATATATGGATTGTTACAGCCAATTGCAGTAAATTACAGAATAAATTACAGAATAACAGAATGGATGATAACTAACTAAAATGGATAATATATTGTGGTTGATAGATTGTGCATGTGATACTGGGTTCTACGGGTGCCGGTCGCCATTGGCATCTCCCGTGCCTTAGGACCGTCGCGATCCAAAAACGGGTCATAACAGAGGTGGTATTAGAGCTCTAGGTTACGGACAATGGAATTTAAGTTACAGATGAATAGTACCTGAATTACGGAGGAATAGTGACTAAGTACAAAATGGGGTAGAATTAAGTATACCATAGAGCATAGGATTTCCTTTGACGTCTTTTGCTATTATCGTCTGTTATATGTTATTGTTCTGTGTTTCTGTCATTTTCTGAGAAAGTTTTTGTTTTTTTTGACAGATTACAGAGATATCCGACGATAGGGACAGAGATACCAGGGAGGCAGAGGTAGCCTCCAATGAGTCACTGATGAGGGAGATTGCAGTATTAGAGGGTTTGTCTAGATCCTGACAAACTTCAGAGGATTCAGAGAGGGGCGATGACCCCTGGAGAGTGGAGATGATGAGGGGATTGATGGAATTACGGAGAGAGATGGCTGATTTGAGATGGAAGTGACAGCATGTACCTCCACCACCAGCTCCAGCAGTAGTGCCTTCACCTGTAGTACCTTCACCTGTAGTACCAGAGGTAGTTCCAGTGGTACCAGCACCTGTGCAGCCAGTAAGGGTTCAAAGGGAGTCTACTGTGCAAGGAGGCCGGAGAGTGATAGAGGAGGGTGGTGTATCTATGTTTAGATTTCTAAAGCTAAACCTGCATGAGTTTAAGGGAGACATGGGCAGTGACCCTGTGAATTTCTTGGAGGAGGTTGAGAAGATAGTGAGGAGACTACCTTGTTCTGAGTTGAGAGCTGTGGAGTTAGTTGGGATGTTACTAAAGGGGGAGGCTTGGACCTGGTTTTCGAGGAGGATGGAGCCCAGGTTATATGGTGAGCATCCACCCACCTGGATTGAGTTCCGATAGGGTTTGATTGATGAGTTTATTACTGAGGGGGTGAAGACCCATAACCTAATCAGATTTGAGTAGTCAGAGTAGGGGGACAGATCTGTTGAGGAGTATGCGGAGGAGTTTATCAAGTTAAGTAGATATGCTACTCATATTGTACCTACAAAGGCTGATTTGATCAGTAGGTTTCAGAGAGGCCTTCATGCTGCATTACATAATGCTTTGTTGGCTATAGAGTTTATTTCTTTGGTTACAGTGATTGACAAGGCTACACAGATGGAGGAGAAATACAAGACTGAGAGGGCTGAGAGGGACCAGAAGAGGAAAAAGGGTCTAAGATCTCAGATTATGAGGGGGGAGAGTAGCTCCCATCCTAGGCAGACAGAGCCAGTGCCTCGGTTTGATCAGAGGTCTATAGCTAGTAGTTAGAGGAAGAGGACACAGAGTAGGGGACCACCAGTGGTTCAGTCAACACCGGTATATTCTCAGGGTTCTTTGAGACCAGCTGTTCAGACACCCAGCATTCCTAGTTGTGGGTTTTGTGATCGGAGACATGGAGAGGAGTGTTGGAGACAGACTGGTGCTTGTTTGAGGTGTGCCAATAGGGCCATTATGCTAACAGGTGTCCATTGAGGGCTGATCAACAATCATCTGTTATAATTTCTCAGCCACTGGTTCAGGCAAGTCAAAATATGGGTAGAAAGGCTTCAAGCAGAGACAGAGGCAGGGAAGGATAGGCTCCTAGTGGTAGTCAGGCTCCAGCTGGTAGGGGGTCAGGGCAGAGTGTTTGCAGTCAACACCCAGGAGGCCCAGAGATCAGACAATGTAGTCACAGGTACTATTCTGATTTAGAATGAGATTGCAGATGCCTTATTTGATTCAAGTGCTACTCACTCTTTTGTGTCACCACATTTTGCACCTAAATTGAATAAGGAAAGGAGATTGTTAGATGTACCTTTGATGATTGCTACTCCTATGGGTGATAGTATTGATGTTGATTTTTACTATGCTGACTGTGTTATTGAGATTGATGATAACATCTTGCATGCTGATTTGATTGAGTTGCCTGTGTTAGAGCTAAATGTTATTTTGGGTATAGATTGGCTTACAAGGCACCGAGCAGTTATAGATTATTATCGGAAGAGGGTTAGGTTTCAGCCTGAGAGGCAACCAAAGTTTGAGTTTCAAGGTGATATTCGGGAGTTCCGGGTTATTTTTTTTTTCTGCTATCTAGGCTAGGAGGATGATTGGGAAAGGCTTAGCGCATGTGGTAGATGTATAAAGGTCTTCTGTACAGCTTGATCAGATACCGGTAGTCCAAGAGCTTCCTGATGTATTTCCTGAGGAGTTGCCAGGATTGCCCTTTGATAAGGAGATTGAGTTTGAGATTAAGGTGCATGCAGGCACTGACCTTATATCTATTCCACCATACAGAATGGCTCCAGCAGAACTGAAGGAATTGAAGGTGTAGTTATAGGAGCTATTGGATAGAGGGTTCATTAGACCGAGTAGTTCTCCTTGGGGTGCACCGGTATTATTTGTAAGCTAGAAAGATGGCTCTTTGAGGATATGTATATGCTATAGGCAGCTGAATAAGGTGACAGTGAAGAATAAGTATCTATTTCCTCGGATAGATGACTTGTTTGATCAGCTGCAGGGTGCCAACCATTTTTCGAAGATAGATCTGAGGTCTGGGTATCACTAGTTGAAGATTAAGAAGGGTGATATACCTAAGACTGCTTTCAGGACACGATATGGGCATTATGAGTTTTTGGTGTTACCGTTCGGGTTGACCAATGCACCGACTGCTTTTATGGATTTGATGAACAGGGTGTTCAGGTCATATTTGGATAAGTTTTTCATTGTATTCATTAATGACATACTTTTTTTATTCTAGGAGTGAGGAGGAGCATGTGGAGCATCTGAGGATTATGTTATAGACACTTCAAGAGCATCGGTTGTATTCTAAGTTATCTAAATGCTAGTTCTGGCTAACCGAAGTGTGTTTCCTTGGGCATGTGATATGCAAGGATGGGATTAAGGTGGATCCTCAAAAGATAGAAGCGGTTGCTAATTGGCCTCAGCCTACCAGTGTTTCAGAGGTTCGCAGTTTTCTGGGTATAGCTGGATATTACAGGAGGTTTGTGAAGGATTTCTCTCGGATTGCAGCTCCATTGATTAGATTGATGAGGAAACAGAAGCGGTATGTATGGAATGATGAGTGTGATCGCAGCTTTCAGACTTTGAAGTATTGCCTTACCAGTGCTCCAGTGTTGGCATTACCAGTAGAGGGGGAGAAATTCACTGTGTACTGTGATGCTTCTCGGATTGGTCTGGGATGTGTATTGATGTAGTTTGGTAGGGTAATTGCTTATGCTTCTCGTCAGCTAAAGAAACATGAAGCAAATTATCTGACACATGATCTGGAGATGGCAGTAGTGATATTTGCATTGAAGATTTGGAGACACTACTTGTATGGATCGAAATGTGAGATATATACTGATCATAAAAGTCTATAGTATATATTTCAGCAGAATGATCTGAATCTTTGGCAGCGCAGATGGGTGGAGCTACTTAAGAATTATGATTGTGAGATCCTTTACCACCCGGGTAAGGCCAATGTAGTGGCTGATGCATTGAGCAGGAAATCGATGGGTAGTTTAGCCCATATTGTGATTGGCAGGAGGCCATTCATCCGGGAGATGAGGAAGTTGGCTGATTTGGGAGTGGAGTTGGAGTTGGGATCCCAGGATTGGAACTAGGCTCTGATAGCCCAATTTCGGATGAAGTCACTGTTGCTTGATGATATTAAAATGGCTTAGGACAGGGATCCTTATCTACTGAAGCTCAAGGGAGAGGTACATAATGGAAAGATGACAGAGTTTACAGTAGAGGATGGGGTACTAAGATGTGGGAAGCTTATATGTGTACCAGATTTTGATGGGCTACAGAATCAGATTATGAGAAAGGCTCACTATTCAGCCTACAGTGTACATCCAGGGATTACCAAGATGTACCATGATTTGAGAGATGTATATTGGTGGCCTAGAAAGAAGAGAGATGTAGCTCAGTTTGTGTCTAAATACTTAGTCTATCAGCAGGTTAAGTTCGAGCATCAAAAGCCATCAGAGCTACTTCAGGAGATTGAGTTGCCAAAGTGGAAATGGGAGCAAGTGACTATGGATTTTGTAATGGGTCTACCGAGGACTACTAGGGGTTATGACTCCATATGGGTGATTGTAGACTATCTGACGAAGTCTGCTCATTTTCTAGAGGTTAAGACTAGCTATATGGCAGCTCAGTATGCACAGTTGTATGTGGATAAGATTGTGCGATTTCATGGAGTTCCATTGATGATCATTTTAGATAGGGGTACATAGTTCACTTCTTGGTTTTGGCAGAAGTTTCAGGAGGCCATGGGTACCCAGTTATGGTTCAGTACTACTTTCCATCCGTAGACTATTAGGCAGTCAGAGAGGACAATCCAAACTTTGGAGGATATGTTGAGATTGTGTTTTGGATTTTAAAGGTAACTAGGATTATTATCTACTGTTGATTGAGTTTTCCTATAACAATAGCTACCACACTTCTATTGGTATGGCTCCATTTGAAGCACTATATGGTAGAAAATATAGATCTCTAGTGTGTTGGGTGGAGCCGAGAGAGAAGCAGCTTGAGGGCCCAGAGTTGATTAGAGAGACTATGGAAAGGGTTCCTATGATCAGAGATCGGATGAGGACTGCCTTCAGTAGGCAGAAAAGTTATGCTGATCCGAAGAGGAAGGATGTACATTTTGCGGTTGGTGATCATGTCTTCCTTAAAGTCTCACCGATGAGGGGTGTTATGAGATTTGGGAAGAGGGGTAAGTTATCACCAAGGTTTATAGGCCCGTTTGAGATTCTTGAGAAGATTGGTAATGTGGCCTATAGATTGGCTCTTCCACCTAGTATGAGCCACGCATATATGGTTTTCCATATCTCTATGTTGAGGAAGTATGTATCTGACCCATCTCACATATTGGAAGTTCAGGATGTGGATCTCAGTGATGACTTGTCTTATGAGGAGTTTCCAGTGGAGATCATTTATCGACAGATCAGACAGCTATGGAATAAGGAGATCCCGATGGTTAAAGTGTTATGGAGGAATCAGTCCATGGAGGAGTGCACTTGGGAGAGTGAGCAGGAGATGAGGAGCAGATATTCATTCCTATTCTAGCAGTGAGGTATGTATTTATTTAAATTCGAGAACGAATTTATTTATAGGGGGTAGAATGTAATACCTTTTAAATTCCTAACTCACATGCATGATTTAGTTCTCAGTATGTAGTTCATAAGTCTTGAAATGATGGAAAATAATTTTAGAGACACAGTTAGAAAGCGAATTAGTTACTTTTCCGGAAAGTGGCGGTGTCGGGAACATTGTCGAGAAATTTGCAGTCTGGTCAATAAAAGAATTTCTGAAGTTGACCTAGGGGTAAAAGATCACTATAATGCATATGTAATTTTGGTAAAAAGAAAGAAGTAAAAATCATTTAGGAATACTGAAAAAGTAACCAATGGCAAAATTGTAAATATAAGGAAGTTTAAGGTGAATAGTGAAAATTGGTTTGTCGGAGTTACAGATTGACTCTGGAACCATTTTTATAAATAAGTATAAATTAAAATAGGCTTATTGACTCTCCATTTTGAAATCCAAATCCTGACAGAATTGACAAAATAGATTACAGAAGATTTTGGACTAAAGTGTGATATATGGAAGTTTGAGGATTTAGTTATAATTTGCCATATGATTTTTCTATATAACCATCACTTAATAAAAAATTTGCATCTTCTTCTTCTTCTTTTCTTCATTCCCGAACCACTTCTTCCTCTTCATTCTTCAATTCTTCTTCATTTCTTATCAAATTTCTTAAGAGAAATTCATAGAAAAATGGAGTTTAACCTTTGTTCTATTTTTTCCCTCCATTAGTTTGCTTGGAAAGTTAAAGAATTTCAAGGGAAATCTCCATCTAAGTTTCATCCATCACACCCATTCAAGGTAACTAATTTATTTTTTTTTATTTTATGGTTCAATTAGATGTTATTTAGGTTGAATCAGATGGGTTTTTAGTTAGTTTGCATCAATTGATACAAATTGTTAGAAATCCCTAGACCTAATGGAAGTTGTGTAAATTAGCTATTTGAATTAGTGTTAGTTAGTGTTAATTGATATTAGAATATGCTAATTGGATATGAATAGGTAATTAATTGATGATTAGTTTGGTGTAGAATTGAAGTTTTGGCAAAGGTGTGCCTTATAGCTCATTTGGTGAATTGAGTTGGATTTGGACTTTCCAAAGCTATTTGGAACTTTAGGTGTGTCACGATCCATTTCCGGATCGCAACGGTGCTAGGGTGTGGGAGATGCCGAGGCGACCAGCACCCATAAAACCCATCAATCTCATACTATGCAATCACTAACAATATCGCAGCGGAAATATAACTATAACTAATATTGTAGCGGAAACTCATCATCAATCATATAATGATATATATATATATAACCATTTACTTACATAAACACTATTCATTCTGTCACTTTGCCATTCATTCTGTAAATACCATAATCATATCATTAATAATCTCCAATATTCCCATACATACATGTTCATACTCTAACTATACCATACAAAACCTATGGAGCAGCTAGGATATGAACATACAAAATAATACAGTGTTCATAATATTACACTGATACAAGATATGTAGAATCCACAGAGAGCCAAAAAAGCTGGGATATCTGCCTCCTACTCTGCACCTGAGAGGGCAAACAGTGAGAGGGTGAATATATATGATACTCAGTGAATCTAATATGCATCGACCAATAAAATGGATAATAGAACATCAATAAGCAATAAGCAGATGACTGAAATGAGTCAAACTGCCAGAATGTCTGTAATATAGAATCAAATACAGAATATGACTGTACGTAAATAATCACATCAATGAAGCAAATATCACATAGACAAGATGGAAATGACAGATATAAAGCCATGAAACGCATAGAAATGTGTCAAGCATAAATCACTATATATATATATATATATATATATATATATATATATATATATATATATATATATATTTATGTATAAACATAAGACTGTACGGGTCTTATGACTAGGACATCCCTTCCTAGTACAGGGTATCAATCAATACAATGTGCACAAGGCCGACAGCATGAACTCACTACTCTGTCGGAACGGCAGCTCTGTCAAATCACCTCGGAGTCAATAAAAGCGATAAACACATCAATAGATACCATTTTAAAACAATGGCATCGACAATATCAATAACTCATCAGAAATCAATTGGATGAGCATAAAGTTAACAAAACATCAATAATTATCGATTTAACAATGACCAAAGGTCTAACGACTAAAAATAAGAACAAACATATTTTGGTCATTTGCGGCCAAAAAGTTGACGCAATTGGCATGCCATTGTCACTGGCGATGGTGGCATTCAAATGGTTGGCCTATAAATTTTCGGCATAGTTTCGGCGCAATATTGACATTGCAGCAATTATCAATAAACATACACATGGAAGCAATTCCATAGGCAACAAAAATAACTCAATAATCTTCAACAAAAGCATCAATTAGGCATGGAAAACAAGTCCAAAAATCAAGCACAAAAATGTGGCAATTTGCCCTAAATGAGGTTCAACCAAAATGGCCATTTTGAATATGGATTCCAATTTTCATTCTAGCAATTTAGGCAAATAATTTGATGCATAAAAGACTCACCTAGCACTCCAAATCACCTAGCAAACTCGATTCGCTACCCAATTCCTCAATTCCTCGATATAAGCCAAAATCGACGATTTTCTCTAATAGAATTTTCTACAATAATACGAACATCAATTAAACACTAATTAATACCCAATTAACTTATTCTATAGCCAATTTACATATTCTAACTCATATGCACAAATTCAAACCTTACAACTTTGAATTAAAGTTTGAAAATTGGGGAAAATTTTTTAATGCAATAATTGATGCAATTAAACTATTTACCCAATCCTAACAACATCCAAATAACCTAATTAAATCATAAAATCAAACAAATAAAAATTTTACACAATTTACCTCAAATGGCCAAAACCCTCTTTGATAGATTTCTTGATTTTCCTTGAATTTCTATGGTTGATTTTGATGGATAATGGTTTGTATGGTTTTAAATTCAAGTTTCCAACAACTTTTCTTCACAAATTTGAAAGAAAAGTCAATTGGAACGGAAGAGAGAAGTCACGGACAAAATGAAGAAGAAATGGCCAAAAAAATTTCTAAGGCACCTTTATATAGTAAGATAAAAATAGCAAATTATACTTTTGGTCCTCCAATTTTCTAAAATTTGCTTTTAATCATTTTTCGCTCGGTAATTCATTTCGACAATTCCGTCGGGAATTGGAATTCAAATTGAATGTTGAAACATCTTATTTTTATTAATACTAATTAATAAAAATAGTTTTAGAGCCGTTCTGAAGCTCAGACTATCGAATTTCTATTATTCACCGAAAATTTCCTTTATTTACAGTTTTGTCATCGCTTACTTTATCAACGTTCTTAAATATTTTTCTCATCTTTCTTTTTTACTGTATTCCCTTATAAATATATATTATCATTTATTCTCAATCCAAATTCAGAAATTCATCCGTCGACCGTACTCCTATTTTTCGGCAGCGATATCGGTACCGACGATTTCAGAAAAATTTTCTCATTTTCGCTCTAACTGAGTTTTTAAAATTATCCTTAGCTATTTCGATAATTTTAATCCATATATTGAGAACTTATTTCACAAAAACTTGCTAAGCTTATTTTTAGGGTATTACAAGGTGAGTCTTATATGCATTTTTTGATATGCCTATTATGTTAGAATTGAAATTGGAAACCTTGCATGAAAGTGGAATGTTGGCCGAATTGATTATCACTATTCATTGCCCTATATTTTGCTTGATTTTGCTTTATTTTCCATAGCCAATTTGATCTATTTTGATATTGTTTATTATTGTTTCTTTGATGCCTATGTTGTTAAAGCCAATGTAGCTTGTTGTTGATTGAATTGGGCAAGTCAATTTTGCACTCTAACTTAACCTATTAGCTTGCCATTATATGCCCACCATGTGTTTGTGAAAATGCCTAGTTCATTTGTCTTTGGACTATTGTTTTGTAATCCATAGGCCTACCATTTGAGTTCCATTGTCACCAGTGACGTTGGCATGCCAATTGGCCTACCGTTTTCCTTTGCCGAGCTAACTTTTATTCCATGTCTTTCTTAATTGCCAAACCCTTTGTTATTGATTATATGTTACCTATAGCATTGTCATTGATCTTATTGATAATTGATTGATTGATATTGAGCTTATTATATGGAGGATGCCATTGTTGCATAATGGTATCCTTTGATATGTTGTTTCTTGATATTAATCCTAATGTGGCTTAACAGAGCTACCGACCCGACAAGGTAGTGGAAAAATATTGTCGGCGATGTGCACATTGTATTACTAATGCCCTAGCTAGGATGGGTTATAGTCTTGGCCATAAGACCTGATCAGTCTTATGGTCATTGATATTGATATACTACTGGAGACCTATATGTTCATATATGGTCCATACTGATTACTGGAGATTGTATGATTTCATACAGTCCATCCTTTTATCTGTTTTTCTATATGATACTGAGCCTATATTTTATTTCTTGGCTATTTTGTAACTTGATATTGATTCTGTATACTGTATCTGACCTATTGGTACCCTTACTCCATTATTTACCTATTGTTTATTTGTTGATGCATATAGATTCACTGAGTATCTTATATACTCAGTTTACCCATTTCAGGAGAGGAGTAGAGTGCAGAATCCTATCGTCTGTCATCCCAGGATTTCTGCAAGCAGTATTGATGTATATATTCTGAATTGTATTATTATTTTGATGTTCATAGTTTAGCTACTCTATGGGGTATGTATGGGTTAGCTAGGAAATGAACATGTATATATGATATTTGATAATATATGAGTTATATGATGTTTATATGATATGATATATAGATTGTTACAGCCAATTGCAATAAATTACAGAATGAATTACAGAATAACAGAATGGATGGTAACTAACTAAAATGGATAATATATTGTGGTTTATAGATTGTGCATGTGATACTGGGTTCTACGGGTGCCGATCGCCATTGGCATCTCCCGTGCCCTAGGACCGTTGCAATCCGAAAATGGGTCGTGATAATATAACTGCTTTTATACAACTGTGTGAATTGTGAAGTTGAGGGTATAAGGATGACAAATTATTGAGAGTGTAAAATAAATTTTTGTGCAAGCTATGTAATTTTTGAAAGACTTAGTTTTGGATCGGGAATAATGTTAAAAATACAAATGAGACTTTGTCAAAATTTCTATAAAATTAATAAATAATAAATGGATTATTGTATGAATCATTAATGATTGTCAAGTTTAATAGGTTCTATGGGTTTCCAATGACCTTAAGTTTATCCGTGCCCTAAGAGCATCGCATTCCAAAAGTAGGACGTGACAAATGGAGAAACTCTTTATGAAGCTTGAGAGAGGTACAAGGAAATCCAAAGAAAATGCCACATCATGGGATTCCTGATTAGTTAATAGTGCAAACATTTTATAATGGTCTTTCAGTTCAAATAAAACACACTATTAATACAGGTACTAGATGATCTCTCATGAAAAAGAATGTAGATGATGCCTATGATCTTTTTGAAGAGATGATGACCAATAATTACCATTGATCCAATGAAAGAGACACAACTAAGAGGGTGGTCAATGTTCATGATGAGTGATACTCTTTTCTTGCCACCAAGATAGACTCAATTGTCAAAACTTTGGAGAGGGTGAATATTAATTCTCTATCTAATCATCCTATTGTTTGTGAGTCTTGTGGGGGAGGTCATCATCGCTTTGGATGCCAAAGCATTGAATAGGTATATATTTTTTAATTCTAATAGGCAACAAAATAATCCTTACTTAAACATTTACAATCTGGGATGTAGAAACCATCCAAATTTGGCATATGGAGAAACCAAGGTACCTAAGGGGGAAATCAAAGGCAATCTAACTATCAAGGAAGGAATTAAAATCAATTGCAAACACCTCAAAAAACAAACCTTCCTATGAAATCTCCTAGGAAAAATTTATAAGTGCAACTTCAGAAGTAATGAAGCATTTTGAGAAGATCAAAGCAAAGATTGATAAATTAATTAGCTAAAATAGAAATCTAGAAATTCAAATGGGACAATGAGTGATAAATTAATTAGCTAAAATAGAAATCTAGAAATTCAAATGGGACAATGGCTAGCTCTTTGAATGTAAGAACCCAAGGTAATTTGCCTAGACAAACTAAAATAAATATAATTAAACATTGCAAGGCAATACTGTAACACCCTAGAGTTTTGATATAGTTACTAGACAGTTCTCTAAAGTACCGGTTCGATAACACCGAAAATAATTACTTAGCTTGAGAAGTTAGTACTGTATCAAAATCTAAAGTTATTTAATACATACTTATGGGTAATAAGAGAACTAAAATAATTTTATTCATTGGTAAAAAGAAATAATGAAAAAGTGTTATGGATGATGGAAAATCAATAGAATGACAAAACTGTAAATAAGTACAACTTCAAGGATAATTTTGAAAATTCGCTGTCTAAAACTCAAAATAGGACCAAGAGCAATATTAAATGATAGAACAACCCAAAAAAGTCATTTAACTCGCACTAATATTTGATTCTAAACAGAAATAACAGAATTAATTACATAAAGTTGTCACATAAAAGTACAAATACGGAAAGTGTGGGGCTTATGTGCAAATACCCTAAAGTTTGACATATAAATACCATCCTTTAAATATTTTTCCGCACCATTTCTTCATCTTCTTCTTCTTTCTTCAAATTGGATGAACCACCTAAGCTAAACCCACCAAATTTTCATGCAAATTTTCAAGGAAAAAAAATAAAGAAAACCTAAATTCAACCTAATTCCAACCTATTTCTATCAAAATTTCTTCAAAACAACAAAGGAAAATTGTGAATATCCATCAAGCAAGTTTCGACCCCCATACCCATCTAAGATAACTTGAAGTTTTCTTCCATTTTATGGTTTAGATAGATGATTTAGATGATGAATAACATTGTTTTAACAACCAATTACATCAATTTGCACCAATTGATGGAAATCCCCAAATTTGAAACCCTAATTTGATTATGCCAAATACCAAATCTTAAATAATTTTTTTATAAGTCATAATTAGGTTATATTATGCTTAATTATATCCATTAGAAGCTTATTTAGTGATGGTTTTAGTGTAGAATCAAAGTTTGAGGCAAAGTATTTATATTACCTCTTATAAGAGAAATTAGAATTCAAGGTGGAATTTTTGCTATTTAAGGATTTAGGTAAGTTCAATATGTTTCATTTTACATGTCTAACATGTTGGATTGAATTATGTAATTTGAATGAGAAATTTCTCCTTTGGCCTAACCATATTGTTAATATTCCTTTGAAAATTTAACTTGATTTTTCTTGATTTCACCATTGAATTTGATCCTTAAATTATTTTTTATTATGACATTTGAGTTGTTGGTTGAATTGTTTGTATTGTGAACTTTTGAATTGATATTTGGATTAATGTCTCTATAATAATTTTGATGATGTAAATGAAATCCAAAATAAAGTGTTAATTAATATATTTGAGTTACAAATAATTATTTAACTTGTGTTTATGTTTTTATTTAAAAACAGGGATTCACGCTCGTGAATATTATTAACTTGTTCAAGTCAAAACTCGAAATTTACTTAGAAATATTTTTCAAGACCGTGAACTTTTCTTCACGATCATGAAAGAGTTTCACACCCGTGATCTTGATTCATGCCTATGATTGATTTAAGAATGGTTTTGGCTCAGAGACTCAGAAAGAATTTTCAAGCTCGTGAAAAATTATTCACGCCCGTGAAATATTTTCACGTCAGTGATAGTTATTCACACCTAAGGATGATTTAAAATTTGAAAATGGCACAGAAGATTTCAAGGCCATGAATTTTAGTTTAACCGTGAAGATGAATCTTCACGACCGTGAATATTTGTCACGCCCGTGAATTGGTAGTTGCCTGTCAACATCACGACTGATTTATTTTAAATATAGCCGTTAGAAAAATATTTTGAGACAAATCTTGCATTAAATACAACCATAAAGGTCACATTTAATCACCATTTATTGAAAGCTATAAATACATGAAGATTTAAAGTTCAAGCAACAAGTTAAACACATATCTAAAGAGAAATCAAATTGTTGTTAATTCATACTCTGTTTTTCATTTTTTTTGAACTCTTTGAGCTTTATTTTTTATTCTTACAGTTCTTACTAACTTTTGCTAGTCTTATCTATTCATACTTCATTGTATATCATTGGAATAGCTTTGTATAAGTTTAGAGAGACTTAAAAATCTCTATCTCTGTTATTGAGAGTAAAAATCTGAGTTGTAACTCAGTGTATAAAGGGTAAAATCCTTAAAAATCTATTGTAATTGATTTGGGTGGTGCACCCAGTTCTAGTGGAACCTCAATATTGGGTTGATATAGAGAGAAGTGGACGTAAGATAAGGAATTTGGCTCCAAACCACTATAAATTGGCTGAGATTTCTTAACTCTTCTCTTTTATCATTACTTGTTATTTGAAATAAATTTGCCTATTGCCTATTGATTGTATTTTCTCTTAAAAATTTTAAAACTCCTATTCACCCCCTAGGAGTATTGCCATAGTAGTCTTCACATAAGCAATACCAAATTTCCACCAAAACCATGCTTAATTGTTGATTGAAAGTTGCAAACTAATTGTTCGATGAAATGCCTAAAATAAATTTCTTCATTTGCTACCATAGCCAATGCCATTGCCATTGTCGCTAGCGACATTGGATGATTTTGATGATAATGAACCTATACTTATTTATTGTAACCATTGTGATACCTGTTATTGATAACCGTCTCGATATCTACTGTATTGAAAATACTGATTGTTCACAAACTGATACTGTTGTTTATTACACTGTTGTTGTATCCTATTTATTGATACTATTCCTTTGATAATGTATATTATTTCTTATGCCTTATATATATGTATTTGACAGAACTACGCGACCGATGGGGTAGTGGATAAAATCCATCGGCGTTGTGTACAATGGCCCGCTGGACAGGGTTGAATGTCCAAAACCCTAACTGGGAAGAGATTTGTCATAGCCATAAGGTGTGGCCCACCTTATGTATCTTACTGATATTCACTGCTACTGTTACTGACCCCTCAGTCTATCACTTTCACATACAGACTTGATGGTTGATACCGTTATTGACACTACTTATTTTAATATTACCTATATCATACCTTATGGACATTGGTGTGCACTACCCTTTCCTGTGACACTGTTCATTCCATTCTTTATTGTTACCCTACCGTGCATGTATTATGTTGTATATTGAGTTCACTGAGTATTTATATAGTCACCCTGTAGTGATTTTAACTTTTCAGGACATGAGCAGTAGATTGGTTCTCAGTTTCTTCCTTGAGGAACCAAAGTTCATATTTTGTAATGTAAATATTGTGATATTATTGTATTTTGTCATTTTATAGATATACTCCATGGTCTATAATAACTAGTATTTATTAGAATAAATTGTATGGATATTATATCTGTGAATGATATATATTATTAGATTGTTAAAATTTGAGTATGGATGATATATGGTGATGATTATGGTATTGGTTATTAATGTGTAATTGGCTCAATGTTACTGGTATTCCACGGGTGTTGGACGTCTCTGACTATTCCCACATCTTAGGAACATCATGCCTCGAACCTGAGTCATAAAAAATATCCACATGAATCTTTCTTTTTTTTAGAAATTATAGCTCAAATGCCCAAATATGTGAAGTGTATCAAATAACTTATATCCAATAGAGAAAGTTCGGAAGAGTTGAAATTAATTACACTTACTGAGAAGTGTAGTTCTATAATCCAACACAAGATTCCATCAAAGTTAAAAGATCCATAAAGTTTTTCTATTATTTGTGCTATTAATGATTTAAATTAAGATGAAGCTTTGTGTGATCTTGGATCCGGTGTAAGCATAATGCCTATATTTGTTTGGAGGAAGTTGAAGTTTGTAAAATTATCTCCTACAATTATCACCATATAATTAGTAGACAAGATAATTAAAAAGCTGAAGGGATTATAGAAAATGTGTTAGTAAAAGTAGGGAAGTTGTACATTCTAGTGGATTTCATTGTGCTCAATATTAAAGAGGATATTAAAAATCCTATAATTTTGGAAAGGTCATTCGTAGCTGCAACTGGAGCTATCATCAATGTTAAGAAAGGAAAACTTACCTTGCAAGTTAGAGAGGAGGAAGAAGTGCTCTTTATTGCTAAAACTATCAAATTTTCTTCTTCCAAAGATAACTATAATAGAGTGGATGAAATTGAAGAGGTGGATGACAAAGAAATTACTTATAAAATTCCAAAATTTTTTATGCCATGAAGACATTTAAAACCAAAGAAATATTTTTGGAAAATTTTATGCAAAGATCAACACCTCCAAGCTCATGTCAAGGGAGATATTGTACAACTAAAGATGAGACATACTTTATATGATCCTTATTGATCAAGATCTTTCCAAAAGTCAAGCTATTGACGTTAAAAAATCGCTTTTTGGGAGTCAACATATATTTTTAACTTTATTTATTTTCTTTTTATTTTGGTTTTCTTATTTTCTGTTATTTATGTAACTAACCTCCTAATGTTGCTTCAATATTATTTCTTAATGTTTTAAAAAAAGCTAGAAAGTGGATTGCACTTCAAGTTTATAATATGGATTTTTCAAACAAAGAATATTTCTTTCTTTCTTTCTTTTCTATTTGACATTGAGGATAATGTCAATCAAAGGTTTGGGGAGATTTAATTTGTCTTTATTTTTTAGTTATTTTTAATTATTTCTTTATGTTTCTGATATATAAATTTTTCAATTTTAATTTTTTATTGATAAATATATTTGTGTTGAATAATTAATTAAGGCCTAGGATAGATTAAAACTGATATTTATAGATAATTTATTAAAGTATTTCAGATTGAGTAATTATTAAGTGAGAAGTTTACTTCATTAAGGTTGTGTTTTGATTAAGTTTTGTAGTAAATTAATTGTATTTAAATTATGCATGCTTATTTAGAGAGGGCTTCCACATAATTTTTTTATCTTCATTTGCCTCATCTATCTTAGAACATATTTTTGTGAATTTTGAGGTGAAATTTTGAATTTACTTTTGTCACGATCCGTTTTCGGATTGCGACGGTCCTAGCGCACGGGAGATGCCAATGGCGACTGGCACCCGTAGAACCCAGTATCACATGCAAAATCTATAAACCATAATATAATATCCATTTTAGTTAGTTACCATCCATTCTGTTATTCTATAATTCATTCTATAATTTCCTGCAATTGGCTGTAACAATCCATATATCATATCATATAAACATGTAACACCTACCATTTTCATATGTCATTTTCGAATATATATATATGTGTGTGAATAATTTTAAAATTTTATTTAGCTAAATTAATCTATTTGGCAGTAAGTATGATTTCTACTTATTTAATTATTCTGAAATAATGATTGTAAATAAGAATGAAAATTTCAGTATAGAATATTGATTGATAGATTGAGTTTCTAAAGTTGTAAAAATATTCTAAGTACTGGAAGTTAGGAATTTGCATGTCTGTAGTGAATTTTCGTGATTTTTGGTTAAATGTTTTCAGCCGGCTTTGGCGAGTTGGCCAGGCGAGCTAGCATTGCCGAGTTGGTCCTGCAAGGAGGCTTTGCCGAGTTGGCCTCGTGAAGAAGAAGTGCGAGCTGGGAGTGCGAAGAGGGAAGTGCGAGGCGGTATTGCGAAGAGGAAATGCGAAGAGGAGAACGCGAGGTGAAAATGCGAAGAGGGAAGTGCGAGCCGGCATTGCGAAGAGGCAATGGCGAGCTGGCATTTTGAAGAGGAAAGGCGAAGAGGAAATGCGAAGAGGAAATGCGAAAAGGCAATGGCGAAGAGGGAATGATGAAGAGGAAATGCGAAGAGGGAATGGCGAGGAGGAAGTGCGAAGAGCAAAATGCGAAAAGGAAACGCGAAGAGGGAGGTGCGAAGAGGCACATGCGAGCCGGCATAGGCGAGCTGGCATAGGCGAGCTGGAATGACGAGCTGGCAATACAAGCTAGAGAACTCGCGAGCTGGAATTGGCAAGCTAGAGAACTCGCGAGCTGGAACATCGGATTTGAAATAGCGGAGCGAGATTCAATTAATTCTGTTGTTGAGGCAGTAGCCTATATTAAAGAGGCAGTAACTTATTATAAAGGGGCAGTAACTGAGGAAATTAAAACACTTAAACACTTAAACCTTTATTTCTTTTTATGCTCCCGTGACCTGTGTTCGTCTTTTTCTCCAAGGAGCCGAAACACTGCTTCTTCTTCTTCTTTATTGGTTTAGAGATTTCTCTATCAAAATTTCTGGAGAAAATTTGTGGAAATCCATAGGGATATTCTGTGACTATCACATTCCGTTTTAAGCTTGAGGAAAGATTTGGAAAATATTCTTGAGGCAGTGAAGAATAATTCTGCCATTGACACTCATTTGAGGTAAGTGATTATTTGTTGGATTTTATTAATCTAATAGATATTATTAAGGTTAGAATAAATGGGTTTAGTGTTATTTTACATAGATT
>CANXYC010100610.1:0-13065 GCA_948193065.1 Aleurites moluccanus | reverse complement strand
TGAAGATGAAGAAATTAGGGAAAATGCAAGAATGATTAAGCATCTAACGCTAATCCCTGAGGTTGTAAAAGAAATACAAAAAATTTCTCAACAACGGTCAATTCCTTTCGAGGATGTTTGGACGATGGTATGTCCTGATACTATGGCATCATCAAAGATATTTAGTATAGAAGAATCAAGTTTGAGTACATATATCTCTTTAACATTTAAATTTTCTGCTTATTATTATTACTCTTTGGATGCGTTAGTTGACACAGGTACAACAATCACTAGCGCTAGACCCAATGCACTCCCTGATGAATGGTGGAAACTATTGTCCCAGCCAATGATACTACGTGTGGCAGGAGAAGAAGTGAACTTGGTAATACAATTTGCAAAACAAGTTCCTGTTATCATAAGTGGACAAAAGTTTACTATTGATAAAGTTCTGGCATTCCCTGATCTTGACGCATATATCATTTTAGGAAATGCTTTCCTAAAAGTGAAAAAAGAAAACAGACCTTTTGTACATGATGACAATTACATCTCAATTGGAGGTGTAAAAATCACATCTCTGTCAAATCCTAAAAATAAATTAAAATTTGGTTTTTATCTTGTTAAAATATCAGAGTTATGTGGATCTATGGCATGTGAACAAGCATTCAGAGTGCGAGCCCAGTGTGGTGAAACTTGGCTAGATTGTTTATTTGATCAAAAATCAAAGGATACCCTTTGGTACGAAGAGTTGTGTTTTAAAGCACAAGGTGTGATAGAAAAACCTACTACACATCCCCAGCTGAAAGGAATTAAGTGGGAAAAGTTTCTTATAAAATTAGTTGATAATTTTAGTGAAGATCCGCTAAAGTTATGGGTGCTAAATGGCATAACTGCTAAACTAGAGCTGAAAGATCCCAGCACTATCATCAGAACTATAAATATACATATACCAATGAGATGATAGAGGAATTTGACAAGCAGATTCCTGAATTGCTCGAAAATGGTTTGATTAGGGATAGTAATAGTCCGCATTCTAGTCCAACCTTTATGGTAATAAACCATGCAGAGCAGGTGCGGGGAAAAGCATGAATGGTTATAGACTATCGTCAGGTAAACAAAGGAACAAAGGATGATAGTTATAAAATCCCTATAGCGGGTGATGTCATAGACAGGGTAAGTCTTAAACAACTTTCTATCTTTTCTAAATTTGATCTAAAAAGTGGTTATTGACAGGTAAAGATGGAAGAAAAATCTATAGTCCTAACAGCCTTCAATATATCTCAAGGGATGTATGAATGGTTGGTAATGCCATTCGGCCTGAAAAATGCTTCAGGTGTGTTTCAACGCAAAATGGACAATGCATTTAAAGCATTGAAAATTTTTTGTATGGTCTATATAGACGATGTGTTAGTTTCTAGTAATAATGAAAAAGAACACATGAGCAATCTTGAACAAGTGACTGATATCTTCAAACATGAAAGTATGATTTTATCTAAAAGAAAGATAGAATGGTTTAAGAAAAATATAAATTTTTTAGGAATGAAAATTGAAAAAGGAAAAATTAGGCTACAAAGCCACATTTCTGAAAAACTTATTAACTTTTCTGACGAACTAGAACATAGGAAGCAAGTACAAAGATTTTGTGGACTTGCTAACTATGCTAGAAAATTTGTAAAAAACCTATCCAAAGACCTAGGAAGAATATCAAAGAAAACATCTAATAAAGTTCCTTGGTTTTGGGATAATGAGGACACTCAGGCTGTCATCCAGATAAAAAATAAAATGAAAAATTTGCCTTGTCTTAATTTACCATCAAATTCAGATGAGTTAGTCCTAGAGACAGATGCTTCAGAAAAATCCTAGGGAGCAGTATTAAAAATCAAAAGTAGAAAACTAGAAAAAATCTGTAGGTATTTGTCTGGAACCTTTAAAGGATCCGAAATTAATTATCCAATCCATGAAAAGGAAGTCTTAGCGGTTAAAAATGGTATAAAAGTCTTTTACATCTTCCTGGCTCCTAAGAGGTTCGTAATTAGAACAGATTCAACCTATGTAAGAGGATTTATGAATCTGAATCTTAAAGAGGAGGATTTGTGAATCTGAATCTTAAAGAGGCTAGACAAACTGGACTTTTAAGATTGCAAGAATGGTTTAGCTATTACAGGTTTAATATTGAATATATTCCTTCTGATAAAAATGTAATAGCTGATTCTCTTTCTCGTAAATTGTCTAATTTTGTAGATGGACCCTGCTGCCAAAAACAAACTATGTTGGATCTATAAAAAAGAGGGTCACACTCGAAAATAATGCACAAAGAAAGTAGAAAAAGGAAAAAAAGATCCCAAGAGCGATAACTCTGGTTCCTCAAGAACGAAAAGAAAAACTATAGCATCAAAAGATGTTATGTGTTAGATATGTAAATCTCAAGGACATATCTCTATAGAGTATTCTAAAAAGAAGCTAGTGAGTTCAAAAGAACTGGTTAGCCTAAAAAAAGGTTAACAAAAAGTCCAAGGAGAAATCCTTGATTCAAAAGAATAAAGAGGAAAATCCTCTGGCACCAAAATCGCGAGTCCCTTAAGATTTTTACGAAAAAACAGCCAAAAAATTGGGCCTTACTCCTGAACAAGTAAAAAGATTCAGAGAATAACTTTATTAAAATGATGAAGGTGATAAGGCCACTATAGGAAGGCCGCATTGCCCAACTCCTTCACAGGAGGGTAGCTATGATGGCTCAAATAAGGCTAGTGAAAATGCCGATGAACCTTTAATGGTCCCAAACCAAAAGG
This sequence comes from Aleurites moluccanus, assembly GCA_948193065.1. Lineage (NCBI taxonomy): Eukaryota > Viridiplantae > Streptophyta > Magnoliopsida > Malpighiales > Euphorbiaceae > Aleurites > Aleurites moluccanus. Next base: position 10,300 of record CANXYC010100610.1, on the reverse strand, counting down.
CCAGTGGAAGTGCCAAGGAATCTAGAGTTCTAAACCAAGAGGCAATTGAAAGTGCTAGTGAACAGTTAAAAGTTCCAAATCAAACTCCTTTACAGGAGGAGAGTTGTAAAAACTCTAGTGATCTGTCAAATCACAAACACAAGGCTAGTGGAAATGCCAGTGAATCTTCACAGATTCCAAACCAAACTCGTAAAGAGGTTAAAGCTGAAAAAAGCTTTGAGAATGAGAATCATGATTGTGATGACTTAAATTGGGATATTATTTTTGGAACAACTTAATTCAAAAAATAGGAAATCCAACAATCTCCTAAGGAAGTCACAATGAAATGAATCTGATGACATTCATGAAGAATTCATGAAGATCAAGAAGATAGATAACCCTGAGGTATCTAACATCTGCAAAGATGAAAATGCCTAGTACTTCATTAAGTACGATTATGGTCTTTCAAAAGAAGGATCTATGTTGTGTTCTGGATTGCATGGAGGATTAGCCAAAAGAAACTTCAAGTAACTACAACACTTTGCAAATGAAGTTATTTCATATCTTTCATATTTAGAAAAGCAACTTGAAATCCGCAAAAAGGATGAAGATGATTTCCTGCAGTTAGTAATGGAAATGAATAGACTTCTTGATGAAATGAGTTCATATATTCCGCCATAAGTGGCCTATACTAGAAAAATTAAGAAGGTGGACTCGATAGATCATTCTCTCAAAGAAAGTTCTATGTTACACCCATACATCCATTGGCAAGGATATGAAGGTCTAAATCTGAGAATTTCCTCAAAAATGGCGAAAGATAGTCTCCGCTATACAAATGCAGGACTGACATAAATTATCGAAATTAATAGAAATGATAAAGATTTGTGTAAATCACTTCCAAATATTTCCAAATATTGTGCAGGAATCCTTAGAGTTCTTGAGTTCAGACTCAAGAATAATTACCAGTTATATTATTAGCACAATATTGGATTGTGGTGAGGATGGAACTGTTCATTATCCTTATCAAATTTGGGATCTTCGTCCTGTTATGGCTAAAGAATTTGTTGAGCCAGAGAAGGTTAATAATCAGAATTTAAATTTTTATTTTACCATGTATAAAGAAAACAAGATTATTACCCAAGCTGTGAGAATTGAAAATTTCAAAGCTAGCCTGGAAAAGGCAATCTACGCAAGTAATTATGTCTTTCTCGTAGATGGTAAAGTATTTGTTACAATCTGGTCCCAATATACTCCCATTACAAGAGTATTGTCCATGATTAAGGGATGAGAAGAAGCACAAAAATTATTTATGAGATTAGTGGATTTAGATCTAAGTCTGGATTTCCAATCTAAAACTATGAAGGTCTGGAAGAAGGTTGCTTAGTCAGAGAGCAACGTGTTGCAGAAGAAATGGCTATAGGTTATGCAAAACTAAGAGAAAGCATGGATGCCCCAGTCAGTAACTCACAGATGGAGTGACAAAAAACGTCATCTATGACGTCAGCCTCAGCGTGATAATTGAGGAATTGCTTTTAGAAATAGCTGCAAATATTTGTGGTCTTGATGAAAAGAACTTATCCACAAATAAGGACTGACTTCTTAACTATAAAATTAAAGCAGTCTTTGTCTATATTTAATTATTGTAATGAATACAGCTGGAAAACAGTACCAGAGGCATCGGCTGTCCATTTAGTTTTGAAATGTTAATATGCTAGCTACCTATCTTAATTATTGTACTATTTTTCTTTTGAGTTGGCAAACAGTAATACAGACACCAACAGTTTGTAAAAAGTTTCTTTAAGAACCTCTTCAGGTTATTGAGAGGTTATTGAAGAAGGGAGTGAAATTAAATACAAAGTTTCTTTAAGAACGATCTTTGTCAAGTTTTTATCTATATGATTATTTTGCTTTTATATACCTTTCATTCTTCAAAATGGTCTGATATCCAGGAGTGTTGCAGTAAGACCTAACCAAGAAAGGGCAGTAAGTCATATCCTCTATATCTCTCTGAAGATATTGCTGGTGACGAGCTTGGAAGGAAGGCTAAAGCTGTTGCGGAAGCTTAGTGGACACGGTTTACAAAGGTATATATTATAAATGTTTTAATTTTATAATTAAACGTTTATGTCTTTCAACCGATCTGCTAATAAAAATTGGCTTAGAGGTCTAGCTTTTACTCAGGCTAGGAGGGAAGAGTTGAGTGTTAATCTTAGACTACAAGATCCTTTCTTTGCTTTATATGAACAAAGAATAAGAAAATTACCTGTTGCTATAGAAATGATTGAAAGACTTGAAAAGCCTAATAAAAGAGATTTTGAACTTAAAAATTTTTTAGACCAATAACTTGAATTTAATAATTTTCATTATTTAGAAAGGTTTGGTTCTTTTGTATGATTATTGGATGACCGGTAATTCTTCAGGCTACTCTTATCCTGGTTGTTATCACCTAGATCACGGTGTAGGCAAGGATCCAGTAATAGGATTATTAAATTCTATTATAGATCGTTTAGACTCTCTAAATATTTCTATAGATAAATTGTTTAAAAATTTAGAAGAGTTGACTCTCGGACAGAGTAAATTTGAGGATTTTTTCCTTGAAAACAAAGACCTGTTGGGATTTATTGTCAACTCTCGCTATCACAACGAGTATAAAAAGCTGAAAAAAATCAGAAATAAAAGAAAAACTCTTTGAAGATTTTTAGGAGTAGCTCTCTGTTATTTCACCTCTTAACAGATTAATTAGAGAGAGGGCAAACTCATTTGAATGGTATCAAAGTCTAGAAAAATGGGGTTTTGGATTTCTTTAAAAGAAGAATAGGATTTTGGGGGTTAAAATAGAAATAACAATAGTTTTGGGCAGATAAGGTCTGCCAGTGAAACTAAGTTAAAAATTTAAGGATTTTTGTGTTACGTTTTAAAGATTAAGGACGATAATGTGTATTATTCAATACTTTAAAGACTACCAATGAAATGATCCCTATTAATCTATTCTCTTTCTTGACATGTGAACACAATTAGTTGGATTTGTAAAGCCTCCAATCTAAAATGTTAAAATATTATGTAGACATGTCCATATGCATAGAAAATCCATGCAAGACCCTTGACTTCTTTTTTTTTTTCATTTTTGATGTCATTTTATTGATCTCCTTTTAAAGTAAATTTTTGGTTATCTGTGACTACAATTGATTGACAATTTCATTTGTCAAAGCCTCCAACCTGAAATCTTAAAATATACCTTGTATACAAGTCTATATATATTAATAGACAGAATTTCCATCCAAAACCTTTATCTTATTATCGTGGGACAATGTACTCAAGCACTAACTCTTATATGTAGGCTATAAAAAACAGACACACGTGGGCTGAAAAAATGAGTTTGACAATCCAATGTTGTTGCAAATTCTTCATCAGAACTGAATTTTTTAGTAAATTTCAGAAGGGAAATTTACAAAAATACCATAAAACTAATAAAATATTTCATTTTTATTATAGGATTTTTTTTTTCAAAAATGCGATTCTTAATTAAAAGAAATTTCATTTATTCGAAGTTTAATATCTTATATAGCTGGCTTTTTTCTCATGGTTGACGATAATTTATAGTACCAATATATACAATCTTTGGGACCCATTTCTTAGTTGTTATATTTGATAAGTATTTATCTCTTTCTATACATGTGTCAGTGCTGGCAAAATTCTCAGTTGCATTACTTCAATTTTAAAGTTATTATTATCTTTTGTTTTTATTCCCCTTTAATTTTATTGGCAATATAAAAATAAAAACAACATACCAGCAACTGCAAAAAATAACAAATATAATAAAAATATACTAAAACCCATTATCAATAAAAGAATTCAGAAAAATAAATATCAAAAATAAAAAAATATAAACCAAACATATACTAAATATTATACGAAACAACTAAACACAAAACATAACAAAAATCACAATAAAATAAAACTTTAATTTTATAAACATTATAAATACAAAAGCAACTTAAAGAAACTAAAAGAAATAAAAACTATAATAAAAATATACTAAAGTGAAAATCAATGAAAAAATTTAAAAATAAAATTAAAATAATAAATCTATAAATAAAAGAACAAATAAAATTTATTTGTCAATCAATTTACTTTTGTTCATAAACATGTATGTATATACAAAAGTTATTTTCATTAAAACCTTTGCACTTGAGTTGTGACAACTCCTTGATTTTTTTTCCTGCTATCTCCACTGTACTAAAAAAGAATATTAAATTGATTAAAAAGGAAACATTAATTTAGACAATATGGATTAAAAAAATATAAGATAGTGGAATTTGCAGAGAAGTTTGACCCTCTGAAACAAGTAACACGTGATTGACAATTTTATTCCCGCGTCCCGATTTTAGAATATAACGGTTCTAGCATATAGGAGATGTTAGAGGTGACCGGTATTCGTAAAACTCACTATTAAATCCTATAATTAATTATTATCAATTAATTAAATAATTTTTTAATTAAGTTCCATTCTGATATTTTATAATTTATCTGTTATTCATTCTGCACTTAGCTGTAATTATTATCATCACATGTCATAATAATATTTAAACTTCATATTATGTCATATGTACATGATTACAGTCTAACTATGCTTTTTACAAACCTATGATGCAACTAAAATATTTATAAAAATATAGTGTTAAAATAATTACACTGTCGCAAAATATAACAGGAATCCATAGAGAGACGAATAGACAGGATTTTGTCTCCTATTCTGCACCTAGAAAGGGAAAACAACTGAAAGGGGTGAGTATATAATTCTTAGTGAATATAATATGCATCGACCAAAAGAAATGGTTAGGATATCAATAAACAATAGGCAGATAATTCATAAATTTTAATCTGCACACTGATAACAAAATAAGGAATCAGAATACAGTAAAAGACTGTAGAATCAATGAACAGGTCAATGAACTTTATATCATGTAAATAAGACAAAATGATAGGCCATGAAACTCATATGGCATGTGTCAATCACATATGAATAAACATAAGATTGATCAGGTCTTATAGTTAGGACAGTTAACCTTTCCCAGTTAGGGTATCCAGTATACAATGTGCACATTGCTGACGGTATTTACCCGCTACCCCCTCGGTGAGGAAACTCTATCAAATCACATTATAACCAATATAGGTATAAAACAAGTCATTAGATATCAATAAATAACAATGGTCTCATCAAGTATCAATAGCTTATGTATTAATCAAATGAGACTGCAATTAAGCAGTGAATAAACAATGGAACATACAATAAACAATGGTAATAAGAATAGCAATTAACATTGGAATGAATCATAAGTTGATCATCAATGGTCATTTGGTTGGCACAATTGGCATGCCAATATCACTAACAACAATGACATTCAAATGATTGGCCTATGGATGAAACAAATAGTAGGCCTATGGCAAAATGAACTAAACATTTCACCAAACACATGGTGTGCATCATTGAATGGACAATTTGGTTAGGTTATGGTGCAACATTGACATTGCCCATATAATCAACAATAAGTCCACAATCAAAGCAACTCAATAGGCAATAATTTTATCCAACAATAAGCATGTGAATTAAGAAGGAAACCAAGCAAAATACAAAGGGATGAATAATACTTTAGGGTTCAGCCAAACATGAAGAATCGAGAGAGGTTTTCAATCATTAAATCAATACTATAAACATAATAAATGATGCATATTAAACTCATCTTATACTTCAAATAAGTTAGGAAAATTGATTTGTCACCAAAATCTTCAAAGTAGGCAAAAATCACAACTTTCTAAATCTTTATGTTCTATATCAAACCATTCACAAATTAACCATCCATTAGTCTCCAATTAATATATTCGAAGCTTAATTAATATTAACTAACACTAATTCAATTCACACAACTTCAATCTAAGGTTTGGAAATGGGGAAAATCTATCAAATGCATCAATTGATGCCAATTAACACTAAACTAATTCCAATCATCATCTAATACATCTAAATCAACCAATAAACCAAAAAAATCAACTCATTACCTTGGTATGGTGAGTGGGATGAAATTCACGAAGTGTTAGTTCTTGAAATTCTTTGATTTTCCAAGCAATTCAAGATTGGAAATGGATTAATCAAATGTTGGATTTAAGTTTTCTTAGGATTTTGAATGAAAATTTGGTGGAGAAAATGAGAGCATGGTTCGGCCAAGAAAGAAGAAAGAGAAGAAAATGGAGAAAAATTTCCTAAGGCATGCTTATATACTAAGCAAAATCGGCAAATTACATTTAGGTCCTCAAACTATCCAATAATTGGACTTTGACCCCACTTCCTTCTGTAATTTATTCTATTAATTATGTCAGAAATTAGATTTAAAAGTGAGAACTGAAATGACTTCCTTTTATTTATAGTTTATTATAAAAATAGTTTCCCGCTATACCTCTAAAGTTCAACTTATTTACGATTTTACCATTATTCAAATTTTCAGTGTTCCAAAACATTTTTCAATTTTTTCTTTTCTCTAAAATTTCACACACACACACACACACACACACACATATATATATAATTCTTTACCTCCTAATCTGAATTAGAAATTTATCAGTCAACCGGACTGTTATTTCCCCGAGTAATGTAATTAACACCGATATTTTCTAAGATAGTGTCACAACTGCAATCTAACAGAGGTTCAAAAATTTTTCTTAATTATTTCGTTGTTTCCAATCCGATAACTAGTTATGTTATTATGTTCTTATAGAATTTTTCTAGGCTATTACATCTACAAAGAAAAAACAGTAAAAATGAAAAAAAGAAAGAAAGTTAAAGACCGTACTTTTGAAATATAAAAAGTAAAAAAAATGATAAAAGAAAAGAGGGCCTATAAAAATGAAAAAAACAAAAAACAAAAAAACTCCATATATGATGTAATTTTCTCATTTCAAAATCCAACTCAAGAATACAAGTTGTTAGTTGAATAAGTCCATATTCTAGCCTCTGAATGAATACCTAGAATATCTACTGAAACTAGTTGTTTAACTTGGCTTTATGATAAGAAGCAATTTAGCTTTCAGGTTTTTTTTTTCTATTGCTTGGACTGTTCCCAGGTGATAACTACATCAGAATTCTAGTGAAGACATGTCAAATCATTAGCATTCTATGCATCTTCTTTGTCTTAGTTTTAGTATAGGCTTGTTAATTTCCTTTGTATCAACTTGCTGCTCTACAAGTTTAAGATGAGTTAGATTGCCATCCCTTATTGCTAATTTTTATAAATATAGGTTATTCTTCAACCAGCACTAACGTGTATGATATAAAATGGAGGACTCCGGACGATACAGAGCAGAGATGTCAAAATCCTCAAGAACCTGTTATTGAAGTGAAAACTCGTGTTGTACACAATAACAAAGGTGCACATGGTTCAACAGATCCTAAACCTGGAACATGGTCTCAAACATTGAGAATCAAAATAACCAGAAGAGACGGATTTGAAAAGCTTGATGTTAGAATTCCTGTAAGTCATCTTCCCTTTCTGTTGCTAATGCAATATAAAATATGCTTCTAGTATCTCATTGGAATTTTTTTTTCAATATTGCTATATCTCACTGTCTAAATTACCTGGTATCTACATTGGTATTTTCCCCACCTGGAAGGACATTTGATTGTTTTCAGCCTTGCCATCTATGATTTTCAAAATAATTCAGAGCCGAGTGGCAAAATTTGATTGATTAACTTTAGAAAATAAACCTTTTTTAATATAATTTTTTAATGAAGTGCAATGCACATTACAAGCATCCCCCATTTGATTAATCAACTAACTTGATATTTATTGTTTTGCAATATTATAACATGTCTAGACTCATTTTCTTTTATTTTTTTTTTCTTCATATGCCCTGCATTTTAGTTGAAATTTGATTTATTCTTTGCTTAAATTGTCGAGAACTTAAGGCCAACGTCTTCTTTATGACTCAGTGTATCCTAATTTATTGAAATTCTTTTGTTGTTCCTAACACCTTGTGTTTTACTATTCCTAATACATTTCTCATGTATAAATCAATTGCAAGTATATGTTTTTGTAGGAATCCATTGCTAATTGTCTATAGATGCATGTTGTTGTATCCATTTATTGCTTTGGATTATAGCAAGTTGGAATTTGCTTATAACATTAAATGATATCCTTTATTGATACTTAAAAATATATAGTGTCTAGCAACACGTCATACATTCATTTTTGTAGCCTCATGACATGCAATATAAAATCAGTAGGCACATTCTCAATTCTATTTAATAAAATTGCATTCAACACTATGTGAAACAAAAGGATGGTGTTCATGATAGGATGGTGGAGTGTCCTCCTACAACTCATTTCTGTCAATGAGAGAAATTGAGCCCGACTGTTTGATTAATGAAACATGCCCTCTATTGCTCTAGTTTTTTCCTTGGATTGTGCAAGACATCTCATTTTGTGGCCACATTCTTACCTTTAGTTTGACATTTTTAAAATAGTATTTCCATCATAGATATCATAATTAATGTCTCACATGTAATGGTATAATTTTTGCATCACCAATTATGATGTATTGGAGTATGTTTTGTAAAAGATATTATTATTCTCATAATATTTATTTTTCTTTTGTTTATGTTGGAAGGCTGAGATTTTGGAAGGAATCACAAACATTGTTCCAGGTATTATCAACATCCAACAAAATTGTTCAAAGTTCCTCTTTTATATTAATGCTTGAAATATGCGGAACAAGTATAACTTTAGTTGTTTTTATACACATTAGGGGTGTGAACATCAAAGAACTATTGGATGATGCAGTTGGGGAAGTAGGAGGCAAGTTACTGTTGGATGTTAATGATACCATAGGTGATAAGATTCAAGTCTTCCTAGAATATGATATTTTTCCCAAGTCCAGTTGAAAATGTAATTAAACAACTCATTGAGTATATGTGTTCCTTATTGAGTTGTTTTAAACCATTTTTTTTTATTTTTCCAGATGACATGTTCTATTTATAAGTGTAGGCATAATGCAACTTTGCTAAAATATGAATGCATATAGGATAACAGGAAAATAAATAGGAACATTTATTGGAAAATATCCTAGCATATTTTGAAGGTGTGTACTGCATCTTAGTGCTTAAACTAAGGTCATCAACCATCTAAGGAGTCATAGCATGAAGCTAAGGTTTAAGAGAAGATCAAGGACCAAAAGAATAGTATTCTATAATAGGAAAAAACTAGTAATGAATTATTGAATAATTTAAGACTTCTCAACTGTTTTTTTCTCCAATCTTTCTCTCTATCTCTCTGTCTTTTTTTTTTTTTGGGTAGGCATGATTGGTTTTTTCAACACTTTAACCACATTAACTATTTTCATGTGTTTTGATATTATATCAGAGAACTGAAAGAAGTGTACAACTATGAACACTCATTTACACCCCTCGGACTCGCATCGATCTGAACGATATTCTCCGAAATCGAACCCGCACTCGGATAGACTCGAGACAGCCTTAGGACGAAGCTAGGTCACTGTGCCGCCCTCCAGGTTTGGCATTGCCACCAGAGGGGGATGGCGGTGCCACCAGCTGCCAAGGCCAAGAATCCCCTGCTGCGGCGCCGCCCTCCTTCAGGGCCTGTGCCGCCAAGCCACTGGGGCAATGCCACCACCCCTTTCCGGCGGCAGTGCCTCCTCTTTCCAGCTGCAGTGACGATTCTCACCCGATTTTCTGCGAATCCCACATCGAAAACTGATGGGACTCGACCCCGGAGCTCATATTATAAGAAGAGGTCCTCCCCCCACCTTCCAGAGAAAAACAACGAAGGAAAAACAGCCCAAAACAAGCCAAGACTCACAAAAAGCAAGGAAAAAAGACAAGAAATCGTTTTCGTCTTTTTTCCTCTCCAAGTGAATATTTTCTTCTTCTTTAGCTTTCTTTCGATTTAAAAGAGTTGCTATTAGAAGCGTATTGAGCCTCTCAGTTGAATCATTACTCGAAGCAAGGTTCCTCCGCTGATTTGCTTTCTTAAGAGCTAAGAAGGCATCCCGACTCATCTACTCGAGGCGCCATCCAATCCAAGGTGGAACTCCACTCCGGAAGAACACTCTGTCTGCCAGCACCCCTAGAAGTTAGGGCAAAGGTACGTTTTCTAACTCGTCCTCTTTATTTTGGTAAAGCATTAAAATAAAGAATCAAAACATGATAAATTGGGCATAAAATCAACCCTCCTTCGCGAGAAGGAAGAACTGCGTGGGTTTTTATTCCCATTCGACGAGATACACAGGCAAGCTGTATGAAAGCTTCAAATCC
>CANXYC010100522.1:0-18997 GCA_948193065.1 Aleurites moluccanus | reverse complement strand
CATTGTTTTTTATTTTGTTTCCTTTTTTTCCTCCCATTAAACCTAAAACAAAAACCTTTACCATTTTTTAAAAAAATTTAACTTAAAAAAAAAAAAAAAAAAAAAAAAAAAAAAAAAAAAATAATTAACAATGATTTAATTTATAAATGAGTTAATAGGTTATATGGGCTTGTTAAATTCTAATTTTCACAAAAAAAAATATTATTATGCCAATCTGATTGAATTAATTAATGTTATTTTAATAATTTAGAAATTAGAATTTTTTATTGATCTAATAAAAAAACAATATATTATTAAATGAAATATATTAATTTTTTTTATACTGAGGATGCGGCGACTGTATCCCACCCTCTGGAACCTCTGGAAATTTGTATGTGAATAAAAGTTTATAATATTTCCTAATAAAACAAAACAAAAAAAAAAAAGTTTTGAATCACTTTTAGTAAAAATTAAAATTTTTTTAGTGTATTGGGATAATATTCATAAATGTAAATTTATTTGAGAAAAAAAAATTTCTTTTAAATTTGATTCCAATTAAAATTTAAATTCAAAATTTTTCGATTATATAAATAACTCTAATATAACTCAATAAAAAATTGGTTGATAGCATGAAACAAAGCTTAAATCTCACTTTTAATACTAAAAATTTGATGAAAAATATCCAAAAGTGAACTTAAATCTCATTTTTAATACTAAAAATTTTATGAAAAATATCCAAAAGTGAAATTATGTATAATGTTTTTAATAAAAATGATTTTTTTTTTTTAATTTTAATTTTGATATTCCCTCTTTTTTTTATAATAACTTTATCTGTATATCAAGTGAAATGACTTTTCAGCTATCCACCCAATATCCGAGAGATTTTCTATGTAAATTTATCTCTGCTTCATTCTTATTCATTTAAACTGTAAGTTTTTCTTTTTTTATGTTTAAATATCAGCCGAAATTTGTTTAAATATCAGTCAAAAACAATTTAAAATTCAAAATCAGTTTAAAAATCTCAGATTTGAGTACTTTTCCAACACATTTATTATTTTTGACTTTTTATCAACTAAAATATAAAATCAAAATCATTTGAAAATTAGTCGAAATTGAGTCGGAATCAATTAAAATTAGTCGAAATAAGTTCAATTATTTTAATTGCAGGTTCCGATAATATTTATGGCAGAAATAAATGTATGTTTCTACTTGTTTCTTGAAAATCATTATATTAAGGGAGTTGAAGGTTATAAATAACTTCTTATTCTCTTTATTTGTACTTCATCCTCTGAATATCCTCTAATATTTGACTTGTAGCCTTCTCATGACCTCTAACATTACAATCCATCTCTTACCCATGATGAATGTTCACAGTCAATTTACCTTGCGTGTTAGCAATGTAGTAAGGGCATCCTCAAAGACATACTTCTTACCCATTGCATTGTTTTGCTTCTCTTGCATTCCATTTTTCGAAATGTATATGGTATGTTTCTTAATTTATACTAGTACGTGCATCCTAGAGCATCTTCAGATTTATTGCCAGCTTTTAGTATTATTATACTTTATCTTAGGACAAACTACCTCAGTTTAGAATAGTTTGTTATCTCATGTAATCTTGTATTTTTACAGCTTGTTGTCTCATGAAGAGCTAATGCAATTCAATCTGAACAGTTTGTCATCTCATGTAATGCTCGTTTAATAATAATAAAATTGATATTTATCGCAATAATCTTTTATTTCAATTTTACTTTATTACAAATTAATGCAAACCAAAATTTGAACTTTTTCAATTATTTTTTGACCCAATTATGAACTTTTTTTTACTATTTAGACATAGCAGAAATTTAGTTGAAAATAGTAGAAACTAAGTCGAAAATAATACAAAATTAGTTGAAGTCATAAGAAACTTGGTCCTAAAATTTTTTTTAAAAAAAAAATTGAGTTTAGACTTAATTTTGATTCATAATGTCATTTTGAGATAATGTCATTCTGAGATATATGATTACCTAAAATATGAAATCTGACTTGTTTTTTATTAATTTCGAATTAGTTGAACTCAGTTGAAAAGTTGTGAAATTCAGTTGAAAAATAGTTAAAGTGAGTTGATATTTAGTCAAAGCCAATTAAAAGTTTGACCAATTTATTTTTTTACAGGTTTTTACTGACAAGTCACGATCTTACAATGACTATATTTAAGGCCATATTTAATGAAGACTTGTGAATATTAACTGCAAGGAGTGGCAATAAAAGGCTTTGGAAGTTATAAATGACTCATCTTCTTCCCTATGTACTCCATCTTTTCAGTCTCTCTTATCCTCTTGAAGTCTTATTTATGCCCATGGCTTATGACGTGACAAATTATTATCATCTTTTTAGCAATGCGATTGTTCACAGTCAATTTACCTTTACATACGTATCATCCATGATGAAAGAGTTGACAGTTTTTAATTTTATTCTTTAGCAATGAGAAAGTCCTTCATGTGGAGAGCTTGAAAATAGACCATACGACTTTTTGTATATGTCATCTATATGCAAATATAGGGCCTGACTATTTTTATTTGTTGTTCTTTATTATTTAGCATGACTCAACAAACTAACATTAATTTGATATGTTCGCATGCTTGTTAATGAATCAAAGACTTTAACATGAAGTATGCTTGTCTGTTTGCTTGTTTAGATTGAATCAGAGACTACAACATGAAGTTTACTTACTTGTCTGCTTGTTAATGTCTGCAGTAAGTAGAGACATCTTCAATATATAATGTAGTTTAGAACAATTTATTAGTTCATGTAACTTGTGTTTCTATACTGTATTTTGCTTTATAACAATAAAAAAAATATTCTATTTGCAATTATCTTTGCTTTTACTTTTATTGGCAATTCAATTACACATGTTTATATACATTTCGACTAAATTTTAACTAATCTGACATAATATACAAGTCAAAAAAGTAGAAAATTTATCAAAAATAATTTCAAAATTAAATCAAAATCATTTGAAAATGTGATTAATTTATGTCTACTGACATGTGTAACACTTTAATGACCATAGTATCTGAACCAATTAATATTGAAACCGTCACATTTTGAGACTTTGACTTTTGAAAAGCAATGAACTATAATTAATGCAAGCATGCATGACTCATTGTTCCCTTTGTACTCCAACCCTTTAATTCTCAATAAAGTTAAAATTAGTCGAAGTAAGAACTCTTTTTTTGCTCATGATTTCTGATGTTACAAATCATTTTTATCTCTTACCTACGACAACTGTTTAAAATCAATTTACCTCTATGTGTGCCTGATCACAGTTAATTTACCTCTACGTGTTTGATACACTATAATAATGAAGGATCTGATAAAAAATATAATTTTTCTTCCAATTGTTCATTTTTACTTATCCATAAAGTAACTGTTGATAATGATAGTGGATTACATATGTGAATCACTATTATCCATTCCAAGACCACTGTCAAGAAAGATCTTGCAAAAAATATAAAAACTAAGTTTTCATGTTTTTATTGGTAATGATAGCAGAGCAAAATACTTTTTTTTTTAATGTATGTAGTAATGACATCCTTAAAGCCATCAACATCTTCATGTATTGTAGAACAGTTTATCATCTCATGTAATCTATGTATTTGTATTGTATATTATTTTACATTAATAAAGAATGATTCTTTACCCATGATTCATTTCAATTTCGACTATTTTTAAAATTATTTTGTCTTTTATTTCGATTAATCTGACATAATATATAATTCGAAGGCAACATAAAATTAGTTGAAGATGATAGAAAATTAATCGAAAATAATATAAAATTAATCGAAATTAATATAAATTTTGTCCTAAACTTAATAAATTGAACTACTTCAACATTTGTATAAATTTTGACTGATATCATATTCAGAGATATTGTTAAACACAAAATCTGACTTATTTTTAATTAACTAATTATTAATTTTGATTATTAAAAATTCAATTTTGATTTTAAAATAATCATGACTAATTTTGAAATATATTTTTATTTTGATTAATTTAGACCATTTAATTTTTAATTTTGACTTATTTTTAGATTAATTATGCATTACATTAAAATTTGACTAGATTTTGTATAATTGAGAAATAATTTTGATTAATTAAGAATTAATTATTAAGTGAGGGTTCTTTACAAATGAAAAAAGAGAAAGTGAGAGTTATATGAAGTAAAAGTGGTTTGAGTACTTTGCAAAATATAATCCAAATACAAATATGTCAAATAACAGTTAAAATTATATAAAAAAAATAGAATGTCATTTTTATGAAAAAAAAAATATTATATATAATGTAATTTTGAGATATTTCCCAAACTTGATTAACCCTAAAAAAATATTTTTAATTTTCTAATAAAAATTAAAAATAATTAGGCATCATTACAGGTTTGTTTCATATCTCTTTGTCTCGTAAACTACAAAATCTAACACCTCACCACTAATCTAAATAAACTACAAAACCTTTTAATTTTCTTGACTTTTGAACACATTAGATGCTCATACAGTTAACCTAGTTATGAAACAATTGATCATGACTAATAATTTGCAAAGCAATTTATATATCTAAAGTTTGAAACTTTAATTTTAAGAAAATTGAGTGCTGAAAATTGTATATTTTAATAATTTATTTCACAAAAAGCTTAAAATAGGCTTTCATGAGGACAATTGAAAAGATTTTTGTTCTATCAAATTGATTTTTTGTCAATATCATGAAGTGACAATTAGATAGTGTTTTTTCAATATCATGAATTGATAATTAGATAGTGTTTAATAAGTGAGTTCGTTTTAAGTTATTAAATATATATCTTAAAAATTTATATTAAATTAAAATTATTTAAAATAATATATCAAATTTTTTAACTTTAAATTTATATCAAATATAATAAATGATTAATTTTTAAATATTTTTATAATTTAAAAATTACATCATTTATATTTTTCAGCTCTTTATTATTAATCAACATTTAATAAATAAATAAATATATATATATATAACATGACACATTTAATTACTTTTTATAAATAATCTATCTAACTACTGAACATATTTTCATAAAATAATTATATCTTATTAATATAAATGAAGTTGAAATATAACTTTATAATGATAGAATTTAGTTTAATTATGTTAAATTTATAGGAGTGAAAATGAATATGAATAAATTTCATAATTATATGAAAAATAAATATGTAATTCATATTAAATATAAAAATATAAAATTTAAATGAATTTAATAAAAAAATATATATTTTTTTAAAAAAATCCTAAGATAATAGCATAGCTTACAATAATGAAAAGACTATCACATAACACAGCAAATTTGGGCATATATATATATACTATTAAAAGGTCATTCAATGAATTAATTTGTAAATTTCCTAAATAGTGAACAATAATAACAGATTATTGATTAGTCAAATTAAAAAATTTCATATAATTTTCTAACTGTTTTTCATGACCTATCAATTGTTTTGTTGGGGTGTCAATTCTATGTTTGTTCACTCTGAATTATTTTATCACCATTAATTATTGGTTTTGGATCTCTATACTGAAATGAAATTTAATTTTTTTTAAGGGTTAATATAGTACTGTAGTCCAAGTTATTTTATTTTATAATACAGTAAAATTTTTATAAATTAATACTTGATAAATTAATAATTTTTATTATATAATAATTTTTTATAATTTCGATTTGAATTAATAGGTTAAATTAATTGAAGTCGAGATTTTTTAAAAAATATCGTAAAGAATTACGGGCGGGGTTGTGTTGAATCAAATCCAATTATTAATTTGGGGGAAAGAGTTGCTGATCAAATTATATATACTGATTTTGGTTCAAACGACCAAAAGAAAGTGTATAACTAAGGGTTGTTTAGTATATCAATTATATTATTTATTTATTGTTGTTATTGTACAATACTACAAAAAAGTTATCAATTAAAAAAGTTATTATTAACTTAATTAGTCAGAACCAATAACTATAGGATATTATGCATTTTCACCAAAAAAAAAAAAAATTAAAATGAGTAAAAGATTCGTGTGTTGCTATACTCCTAATTACGAATATAATAATATTTTTCTTTTTTAATGTTAAAATAATATCACAAGTCAATTTTTATATATCGTATTATTACTAATTTAATAAAAAATAGACTATCCATCTTGAAACTAAAGATTTTGTGAAAGAAAAAAAAAAAAAACTCGTTTATAATATGAACTCTAAAAAT
Organism: Aleurites moluccanus; assembly: GCA_948193065.1. Lineage (NCBI taxonomy): Eukaryota > Viridiplantae > Streptophyta > Magnoliopsida > Malpighiales > Euphorbiaceae > Aleurites > Aleurites moluccanus. The sequence continues at coordinate 12,761 of CANXYC010100522.1, read as the reverse complement.
AAAATTTTAAGCAATAAAGTGACGAGCAAATTAACTTAATCAACTACAAAGAAAAAAAAAAAGAAATACTCATTTTTTATATGAACCTAAAAATAGAATTTAAGTAATAAAATAACAATCTAAATTTTATATTTTTTATAAATAATATGACACATATAAAAAAATGAGACATATAATATGATACAAGATCTGAACTATAAAATAATAAACAAATTTACTTATTAAATTAATCAACTCTATTCATTAATATGTTTTCTCTTTCCATGAAAAAAATAAAAAACATAAATGATATGAATAATAAATAGACCCTAATTATGTGATCGAGTTATTTTTATTCTTAAAAAATATAATCACAGGGTGAAATTAATTTGGATAATTGAATTAGATAGAACAATATATAGTTAATTTTATCTTTAGTTTTAGTGAATCAATTGCATAAAATAATTAATTTATATATATTTATATGTAATTAATTGTTGTTTTCATTGTCACCCTTCACAAACGCCTTATCAACAATAGAAATAGCTATGGAAGTGAGAGTGTTCCTTCATGGAGACCAAGAAAAAATTGTAGGTTCATTTACATTATTAAGGGAAGATCCTATTCCAACAATAATTTTCATGGAGATGGAAACTTCAACAATAATTATCGTGGAAATGGAAGCTTTGGCAATTAAAATTTCTAAGCCATTATTGCCGTCAATGGGCTGCTTCTGTAACTAGTTATTACTTGTTCGGAATGAATTTGCTTGAAGTTTAGTTTTGATAGGTTTGCTTAACTTTCATATTTGGTTATAACTTTGTTTCATTTATTGCCTATTATATATTGGCTAGGTGAGTTTAAACAAAAGCAAAAATCCTTATTTCAAGTTTCTTGCTAAAGATTGGAACCACTAAAGAATGGTGGGTCTATAGTGGGTATTGTCTTGAGGTGTGTTTGGCACTTGATGATTCTTAATAGATGCATTTAATATTTAAGTTTTGCATATTATCTTCAAATTGCTGACAGATTAAATAATAATGTACCCTAAATATAATTTAATCTTAATAGTTTTTTAATATTAAAAAAAGGGAATTTATTATCCATAAAATTTGAAATTTAATATAGAGTTAATTATAATTTTTCTAATGTAGAATGACTCGATACACTAAGTCTCCCGACCTTTCAAAAATATACTAACTCTTTCTGACGAATGTCATAATATACTACTAGATCATTCTGTCCAATTTTACCGTTAGTCAATTTTACAAGGGTAATAAAAAGACATAAATATTTTTACTTTTTAATTTTAATTAATTACATTATATTTTACTTAAATTTTTTTTTAGGATTAAAAAATATATTTTCATACTTTTGACAAGTTTAAAAATAAAAATATTTTTTAAAAAATATTTTTTACTTTTTATTTTTAAATTTATCAAAAATATGAAAATAAATTTTTTATTTGTATTAAAAAATTTAAAAAGAAATGATTTAATTTCTTGTTAAATTATTTTTTAAAATAAAAAATAAAAAATAAAAAATATTTTCATTTTAAAATTTTTCAAAAATATGAAAATAAATTTTTTAATCTTAAAAAAAAATTAACATAAAAATAGAATATAATTAATTAAAAATAAAAGGTAATTATATTTTTGTCTTTTTATTATCATTGTAGGGTTGACTAAAAGTTAAATAATGATAAAATTGAACAGAAAAGTCTGGTAATATATTATGACATTTGTCAGAAGAAGTTAATATATTTTTAAAAAATAAAAAAAACTTAATTTCTTAAGTCATTTTACAAAAAAAAAAAAACTTATAATTAACCATACATTTAAAGATAATACATATACGGTATACAAAAGAAGTTACAAAAAAAGGGTGCATGAGTTCGGTAGGGTCAATGAAACATGCAGAAAGACAAGAAGTTAAGTCTGAGTATCTCATACCATATAATATTCAAAACATGCATCTTCAATAAGTGAAATGCCCCGCACTTCTGGAGAAAAGTAAATAGCACCATCAACCAGGCACGGATGCATAATTAAAACAAGAAACACAATTATATTATTTAAAAAATAATTTTACCATTTTAAAAAAATAATTTTATTAAAATTTATTATTATTTTTACTTACTAAGTATTAATCTGAATATTACATTTCACCAATAATATTTTAACTCATTGAATAAAATTTATTAACTAATTATAATACTTAATAAATTAAACATAGTTCTTTATACTCAAATCATAAACTAATTATAATACTTAACAAATTAAACATAGTTCTATTGAACTATATACTCGAATCATAAATTAATTATAAGCAAATCTATAAGTTTGTAATAAATTAAATATATTTTAACCTTATGAAGATAAAAAAATTTCACTCTAATTAGAATTTAATTATTATTTTAATAAAATTTAAAATTTAAAATTAAATTATTGGATCAATGTCAATCGTATATTTTAATTAAACATGAATTTAAGTTGTAATAATTATTTGATATAAAATTATCACCGCTAAAAAATAATTTAAATTTAAATTTAGTTGAAAAGAAAAATTTTAATATAAATAAATGACATTTTAATTTTTATAATATTTTAATAATAAAATAGACGAAAGAATTAATTATATTAACGTAATTAAAATATAAAAATTTATAGTTTTTAAAAAATTAGGAATGAAAATGTTAATTAGTTTAAATTTTAAAGATTTTATGATAATTTATCATAAAAATTTAAAATTCAAAGAGACACGTGTGCTCTTTGATAATTTTATGGTCAGTGTCGAACTCTTAATCTTGGGAGGTGGTATAAAAATTTTTAGAACAATTTGGGGGTGAGGGTTTTTTCTTTTTTTTTTTTTTATCACTTTTTAATATATATTAAGGATTTTAAAAATCTAGGACAATGATTGCTGTGATTGTTGTTAAAATCGGACCGAATGAGTCAATTGAGTAAAAAAAATTAAAATTAAATTAAAAATTATTCAGTCAGTTTTTAAAAAATTATTTTTTAAAAATTGATTAAAATATTAGTGAACAAGTCAGTTAACCAGTGAATCGGTTGAAGAGATCGAACCAGATCGATTTTTCAGTTCAAGTGTGTCAGAATTTTTTTTTACTTTTTTTAATTTTTTTAAATTTTTAAATTTTTTTATTATTTTTGATTAAATTATATTAAAAAATTTATATTATATTAAATTTATATAATAATAAATATCAAATTATATTTATTTTCATCATATATATAATAAATGTTAAATTATATATATATATATATGTATATCAATTTTTTTTATTTAATGGGTTCGACTCCGATCATGACTGTTTTCATCAATTTTTTAATCAATCTTATTTTGAAAACATTGATTGCCACCCTGCCCCATATCCACCATAGCCACCAGCCTTGTAGAAAAGGGCAATGACTTCTTGTGTATTTTTCCAGCTATAGTTTAATAAATGATGGTGGACATGCAGATCATTTCTTACAGTAAAACAAAAACCAACCCCTTCAAGGGAAAAATGATGGACCTATGCCATCCAGGACACAGTATAATTGAATTTTGATGGACCTACAAATTAGGACACAGTATCATTGAATTACAGTATCATTGAATTTTGATCTTGCAATTGCCTAGCTATGCTTAAGTTACTAGACACGCTCTTTATACAAGGGTATCCTTATACTTGACTTTATAGAATCCATCAAATGGCATGTGAATTGTACTATTTAATATTGAAAATTTGTGTAAAATTACATAACTTTTTTTTTTTATCAAAATTTTGCAAATATATTAAAATAATTATTAATTAGATTCAAAATAACTTATTTAAATTTATATCCTTAACCTTATTTTAAATTAAATTATTATATTTTAATTAAACATTATAAGAATAAAATAGAAAAAGTGAATAAATATTATTTTGAAAATTTAAAACGATAATTAAAGATATAAATAAATAAAATTTTAAAATAACAGATAAAAATAAAATAAAAAGAATATAAAAATTAAAAAACACAATTTTTTAAATAAGGCACTACATACAGATCATGAAAATGCAGCCTATAGATAGATCCAAAAGCATATGACACTCAATCTCCATAGAATCACCATAATGAATAAGATGTGAGAGACAATATATATATATATAACTCTTAACACTTATTTAAAATAAAAAATTAATAAAAAAGAAGCATCTTAATCTCAATACTTGTTCTAATTGTTGCAATAATATAGTTTGGCCCTACAAATAGACATAATCCAATAGTCAACATTTTCAACTAAATGCATGAACCAATTCTAAATCATTAGAGTTATTGTTACCAAACTGCATTTATTTCATCATAATAGGGTAGTTTATCAGTTAATCACATATTATTAGTTAACTTCTAATTTTAAAAACACTCAACTTTAAAGATCTGGAATTTTTTTTACCTAGAGGTTTAAATAGGGATATAGCCAGAAATTTATTTCTGGTTGAATCAAAATTTAAAATTTTTTATATAAATATAAAAATTTTTAAAAAATTAATCCTAAATGGACTAAAATTATATAAAAAATTAAATTTTAACAATCTATATAATATTTTTTTAATAAATTTAAATTTTTTTTTTTTTTTAATTGGAATGACTTAGACCCACTTGAGTCTGACAATCTTTACCCCAAGGTTTAAATGTATAAAAAATTAAATTGAAACGACAAAAATGATTGTTAGAAAGCCTCCAATTAAGTATGAAGGTCACCGATACAATTCTTCCTAGAAGACCTTAAAGGGATAATGCCATGTGAGAGGTAGAAACTTGGTTGAGGTAAATTCATGGAAACAGCCAAAAGCTATTAAAAGTGATGGTCCATGCATACCCTACAATATTCAAGTGGCAATTTTGTAATTCTAGATTTTTAATACATCACAAACAACACTATGTAGAAGTCAGTTCTCAACTCTCTCTCTCTCTCTCTCTCTCTCTCTCTGGAGGATTGTAATAATTTTAAAGGCTAAACATATAAAGATTAAAGAAAAAGGAAAAGGGAAAAAAACAAAGAAAAATAAAATAAAGTACCAAAAAGGACGACATGAAAAAAGATTAGAAGCTGAAAATCTTGAGCTTTTTATGCAGAGAGAAAAAAAAAAACTATCCAAAACAGTCCAAAGCTAAAAGAAATGAAATGTAAACTAACTTAAGATGATCCAAATACAGTACTAAAATTTATGCCCATTCCTTCACAGCCTGTAATTTAAGAGACCTTGAAAATCCACAAGAAGCCGACAGTTGAAGATAATTCCAAGCAACCCATGTGGGATTCTTCCCTCTTTTTGCTCAACACTACTTTGTGTTACTTGATTTGCCCTGTTTCTCCTACTAATTTTCTCTGCTCCAATTCTGATTTTTCAGGCAGTTTTCTTTCCTGAGAAATCTCTTGGATTTTAGTTTACCATCATGTGGGATTCAGAGAGTGAATCTATTGGTGGTCGAGATTATGGAAATGGAGTTCTTAGCTCAACCAAGCATGTTGTCAAGACTGATGGGTTTGAGTTTAGTGGCCAGTCATGGTATGATTGTTAAATGAAATTCTAATGAAGTTTTATGCCACACTAAATTCAAGTTCTGGTTTCTCTCTTTTGTGTTTTATTTTTTACATATTTTGGGAAGAGAAGTATAAAATCTTTTTATTTTTATTTTTTTTATAATATATAGCTTCTAATCATTCTTTTGCAGGCATGTTGCAACTGATATTCCTAGTGATATTCTAGTTCAGATTGGAGATGTCAATTTCCACTTGCACAAGGTAGTCATTTTTCTCTTTTATTAAGCTCATATCTTCAAAAGTTCAATAACAGAAAAGAAAGTTCTTGAAATGTAATTGCTGACCCCTTTTCACTATTTCTGCTCTTATCAAAGTATCCCCTGCTTTCAAGGAGTGGAAAGATGAATAGACTAATTTATGAATCACGGCACCCTGACCTGAACAAGATAGTATTAGATGATCTTCCGGGAGGACCTGATGCATTCGAGCTTGCAGCAAAGTTCTGCTATGGAATTGCTGTTGATCTAACAGCAGGAAATATTTCTGGCCTTAGGTGTGCAGCAGAGTTCCTAGAAATGACAGAAGACTTGGAAGAAGGCAATCTTATATTCAAAACTGAAGCTTTTCTCAGTTATGTGGTGTTATCATCATGGAAGGATTCAATATTAGTACTAAAAAGCTGTGAAAAACTCTCACCTTGGGCAGAAAACCTTCAAATTGTGCGAAGATGCAGTGAGTCTATTGCTTGGAAAGCTTGTGCCAATCCGAAAGGGATAAAGTGGGCATACACTGGAAAACCTCCAAAAGTTTCTAGCCCAAAATTGAATGATATGAAAGATTCAAGTCCTAGTAGAAATCAGCCAGTTCCTCCTGATTGGTGGTTTGAAGATGTTTCAATCCTTAGGATTGATCACTTTGTTAGAGTCATTACTGCAATCAAGGTAAAGGGTATGCGGTTTGAATTTATTGGAGCTGCAATAATGCATTATGCAGCAAAATGGCTTCCTGGTTTGATTAAAGAAGGCGTAGGGCCTGTCGACGAAGGAAGTAATAGTAGCAATAGTAGTGGTAGCAGTAGTTGGAAAGGTGGACTTCATATGATTGTTGCAGGAACTAAAGATGACCCTCCATCAGTTCAGTCCAAAGATCAGCGAATGATCATTGAAAGCCTCATCAGCATACTTCCACCACAGAAGGATAGTGTTTCTTGCAGCTTCCTTCTTCGCCTTTTGAGAATGGCAAATATGTTGAAAGTGGCACCTGCTTTGGTTACGGAATTGGAGAAACGTGTGGGGATGCAGCTTGAACAAGCAACATTAGCAGACCTTCTAATTCGTTCTTACAACAAGTGTGAGACTTTGTATGATGTAGACCTTGTTCAGAGGCTTCTAGAGCATTTCTTGGTTCAAGAGCAGACAGAAAGTTCAAGTCCAGGTAGACAAGCATTTTCTGACCAAAGGGGTACTAATCCAAATGCTAAAATGATCGTGGCAAGGCTTGTTGACAGTTATCTAACTGAGGTTTCCAGAGATCGAAACCTCTCACTTACAAAGTTTCAGGTACTAGCAGAAGCTTTGCCTGAATCTGCAAGAACCTGCGATGATGGGCTTTATCGAGCAGTTGATTCTTATCTTAAGGTAATTCATATTCTTTCTTTCATCTCCATAATTGTTACATATTTTTAAGTTGTGCATTATGAATACTGAATGGTAAGAAGCCTATTGTGTACTTGAATCTTATATGCAATTTCACAGAATTTTTGTCTGAACTTTTAAGTAAAACTTGAAACTGAGATCTATTTTCCATTGAAGCTAATCATTCTTGATTAATTGCCATAAAAAAATTACAGAAAGGACAATATTCCACTATGCTCTTGATATTCAAGTGTAAAGGTTTGATGATATAAGAACCAAATCCTAATTGCTAGAGCCACAGAACAAATAAAGGTATGTATGTGCACCATTTGATGAGTGGATATATCAATCATAAATGTAAACAGTAAGTCATCAGTTAATGAGCAACAAATCATAAATGCCACTCAGTCAAAAAGGAAAAATACATAAAATAGCATGGTCCCCTGCAAAATCCACGACCACAAACAAACATTCCTTTTCATCATAATTGTAAAATAGCTTGTCAAGAAAATGAGTTCAGTAATAATGTAAAAAATGTGAATATCATCTTGATAGCATTAACATTAAGCTATTGCTATTTTAAAAAAAAATATGATAAGGAATGAATAGACATGCAAGTGTTTTTTGTCAAGTCATTTTAGGCGAAGTTGAGGACAGAATTTCTGATTTTCCCTTGATTTCTTATTTGAATCACACTTCAACAGGCTCATCCAGCACTCTCTGAGCATGAAAGGAAGCGTCTCTGCCGTGTGATGGACTGCCAAAAACTCTCAATTGATGCCTGTATGCATGCTGCTCAGAATGAAAGACTACCACTTAGAGTAGTGGTGCAAGTACTTTTTTCTGAACAGGTAAAGATAAGCAATTCAATAGCCAGCAGCACCCTGAAAGAAGCTGGTGAATCACAGTACCTGCCCATGATACCAAACCGAAAAACATTACTTGAAGGAACACCCCAATCATTTCAAGAAGGATGGACATCTGCTAAGAAGGACATTAACACACTAAAGTTTGAACTTGAAAGTGTTAAGACTAAGTATCTTGAACTCCAAAATGACATGGAGAATTTGCAGAGACAGTTTGAGAAGATGACAAATAAGAAACAGACATCAGCATGGAGCAGTGGATGGAAGAAGCTGAGCAAACTCAAAAAGATGACAACTATAGAAAACCATGATATTGGACCTCAGACTCCAGCAGCTACTGTAGAACAGACTACAAAGACCCCAAGAAGGTGGAGAAATTCAATCTCCTGAAATATAAAATGTTGAAAAAGGAAGTGTTTGGCAACAAAGGAATACCTTTACATTTTGATTCTCTGTGTTATTCTCTTTTCTTATTACTTCTATTGTTTCTTTGTAAGTCAGGGTTCTCTTTCTTTTATTTATATTTTTTTTCCTTTTTCAGAAATTTTTTAGCAATCACCTAAAAATATCTAGCAGAAGTACAATTTCTCACCAAAATCTGATAATGTCATCTGTAAGTTTGTCCATTCTTGTTTTTAAGAGATGAAGATACTTTTTGTCACGTACCTTGGTGAAATACAAAGTGGCATTATACTCTTCCCTACCCTCATGAGATATTCACAAAAAAACAAATAAATAATGTGGACAGCAACCATTAGCATATTTGACTTCTGAAATCATAAGGAAACAGATGCATTTACCAGGGAAAAAAAAGCACTCTGTATTTATCTTCCTTATATGGTGAACAATATCATCGCTAATCCCTTAAAATTTTGGCCATGATATTGACCACTTGTACATATTAAATGGGTGATTGAAGATGGTAATAGCAATTAGCAGGATATACTGGACTAGCATCTGCACGATAATTGTTTCATATTGCAATTAAATCAAATTCTTCAATAAACAGAAGGATTATTTTTAGTAATAATATTGCTATGATTTTATTTTATATGCATGATCCTGATTAAAAAGAATCCATATAGCCGACCCCAATTAATTTTGAGATTAAGGCTAAATTGAGTTTAGTTGACAGTGTTGCGTGTAACAGATGGGTATGTCAACTTGTTATTGTTGATCAAACCTACAAACTGCAACATTACAGCATATGTTTTGGGGGTGGTCTTGTGAACTCAAGGGCTTAGTTTGACTCTACATAGGGGCCTTCTGTTTTTGTTTTGTGCAGAAGAAAAGTGTAGACTAGCAGAAGAGGTATGGAACAGTGTCAAAATGAGAAAATCCAGGTATTGTAGATTTGCTATTGGCTTACTTAGAGATCAAGCTGGTGAAACGGCACGATCTTCAGTAGGTGATGTGGTTCTGGAAAACTTAGAGATCCTTGTGTTTCTTGGTAGTTCAACTTCATTTAACTGGATAATTTTTTATGGCCTTTTATTGTAGTAGCATGGAATGTCCACTGAGAACTAATCAAGTTCATTTGGAATTTTTGCTTCTTTTACCACTCCATGTCAGATAGATAACACATCGATTAGATTTCATAAATGTTTTTATTAGAGTTATCATATTGACTTTCTTGTATATAACATGCATTAATCCTGACTTTGATGGTTATACCAAATATTTAGCCTACCAGCAATGTGGAAAATTGATAAGCGGATAAACTAACAAGTAACCCATGTATGCCTCCCTAATTTTCCCAACCAATTATGGTGTTTGTATCAGTATCAACTTTCACCTACCAAAACGCCAAGCCCATTAAGCCTGCAGATGTATATATATAGATAACATTATACCCTTTTTTCTCATTCAGACTAGTAAATCAAGAGTTTTTTTCATAAAGACCTGCAATTTTAATTGAAGTCCAGTAACGTCTACTTAATGATGGCCTCTAGCAACTGTTTCATTTTTCTTTTCTTTGTTGCCTTGTCATTCTCAAGCATGCATGTTGGCATAGCAGCTCGCCATCTCTTGCAATTGCCACCTCTACCTTCAGTGCCAAATTTGCCAAAGCTTGCATTGCCGCCTATGCCTGCCATTCCAACTCTCCCACAGCCTACATTACCAACCTTGCCAACTACTCAACCTTCTTTGCCTAACCCCACTACTCTGCCACCACTTCCTAGCTTGCCCACAATGCCTACTATCCCAAAGCTCACTTTGCCCCCATTGCCAAGCATTCCCTCAATTCCCACAATCCCAACTGCAATTCCTTCCATCCCTTTCCTTTCTCCACCGCCGGCCGGAAACTAGTCCATCTCAGAGGAGTTGCAGAAAAAGAATTCGGTTGTTTGTTTCTGGTTTAGTTAATGTTTTTGAGCATTGTTATTCTATACTTTCACCATGTGTATTTCATTATTTGTATGATTTCAAGATATTGTGATTGCCAGCTTCGATTGGATTTTTTTGAAATAACTCTATGAAATTAATTATCTCCAGTTTTAATTATTAACAATATTCTTTTATTTATTAGCACTATTACTATATGTTTTTGCATAAAAGAAGCTACAATGTTTACAGAGTTACAGTTGATAAATTCTCTGAGTGTCCCTTTAATCCTTGCACCGCTTGAGGTGGTGTTCAAGTCTCATTGATTTTATATTTCATCCAGTAAGCTAGCTGACACCGCCTGTTTGTCAACGAAGTCAGGGACGAGGGCTCCGTAGGCTTGAGCTACCCCACAAAAAAAAAATTCATTTTCACTTATTTAAGTTTAATTAATTATCGATCCACTAAAAAATAATTAAAAATATTATTAACTTATAAAAAAAAATTTCATCTAATTCATTTAAATCTCACTTTTTAGATAAATTTAATTTTCGACTCATCAAAAATTAATTTTTTAATTTTCTCCTTGAATGGAGTTGAATTTGATTTCTCAAAGGCTCAAAGCCTTTGACGAAGCACTGTTCTGTTATGGACTCTTGGCTTTAAACAGACAACATTACTTCGATAAAATACTCTTGCAATTAACTAATAAATCATAGTTATAGCCACATAAATTCTATTTCCTTTTCTTTTATTAACTAATTTCTTGACGAATTATCAGATGAAATCACTCGATCTAAAAGCTCAAACTTACATATGCATCAATGCTCTATATAAGTCTAGGAGCATAAATTGCACTTTTATAGTTCATTTATGCCGAAGATAACATTAGGTTACTGCTAGAACTTAATTCGTAGTGAAAACTGAAAATAATTAATAAAATTCAAAATCAAATCTAGTGTACGTAAAAGACAACTAGTTGCTACTTGAAAATGATAATCAAAACATGAAAAACATTTAAACTCTTAAAACTTTCTTCACATTATCTAAGGCTCCAACCGGACTAAGCAATCTTGAAGAGAATTGATAAAAAAGCTTCACTGCTCCAACATTAAGGATTGCTCCAGTCATATCATGATCAGATTCAGAACGAACATGAAGAGCCATATACTTTTCATCTCCACAATCTTAAGCTATCAAATTTTTTAGCAAAACATGAGCAACACCAATCTTCTCATCCTTCTTGAATAAACATCGATTAACTTGATATATTTCAAACCCATACAAGCATTAATCCTCTTCTTAAGCTGTAAATTGCTGTCGATAACAAGCATAAGCTTATCATTCCATGTAGGGTTAGTGTTGCCAGTTTTATCCACAGTTGATATAAGCTTCTGAGTAGGGTCAATATATAAGCAACTACGTAAGTTTGAATTTGTGAAGATTTGCATGATGAAGAAGATATAATAAGGTTTTGGGCAGAAATAAAATTGATTTCTAGAATGGTTGAACTGGTTTGGGTATCCAGGTTGAAGAGATGTCGAAGCTGCATCATTAGAGAAGAGAAGTGACTATTGCTTGATAAAGATAAATAATGCTAATTGGTTTTGGAAAGACAATTGTTTATATTATAAGAAAGTTTAATTTAATTTCCTTATGGGGTAAGGATTAAAGGATGATATTGTTGGCGTAAGCTGTATTTCCTACCAAATAGGAAACTTAGTGGTTACAGATATTATAGAAGTCTTCTTATTTTGGGTCTCCTATTTTATATTTTTTTTAGGGTTATCCCGTGTAATATATATATTGGATATTGTAAATATATGAAATATAGAAATATATAGAAAATTAAGATTGTTCATGGTATCAGAGCACTTCATTATGGGGCTTGATTTATCATGACTAATACATCAGACCTACTTGTTGTTATTGTCCAACCGCCTAATGCAGGCTCATCAGCTACAACCATTATTGACGAACTGACGACAGTGATGAAGCAGCTCCTAACCCAGCCGCGTATACTGTCTTCTACCACAGATGCACCATCTCCTGCGATTGCTATCAAGTTAAATGGCAAGAACTATGGCCTTTGGTCCCAAGTTGTTGAGATGTATATCTCTGGCAAAGACTAGTTGGGTTATTTGAATGGGGATTGTCCTTCACCACTCCCTACTGGTCCTGATTTTCAAAAGTGGAAAACTGAGGACTCCACTATGAAAGGATGGCTCATCAACTCTATGAATCCGGAGTTAATTGGCAACTTTATCAGGTTCCCTACTGTTAAGGCTGTGTGGGATTCCGTAGCTACCACCTTTTTCGATGGCACCGATGCATCCCAGGTGTACAACTTGAAGCGCCAAGTATCACAACTTAAGCAAGCTGGTGGACCGCTCGAAAAATATTACAATGATCTTCAAGGACT